>CAUYON010079026.1:0-11541 GCA_963573935.1 Arctocebus calabarensis
AAAAATGTATTTCAGGCTGAGTGCCTGTGGTTCAACTGGCTAAGGTGCCAGCCATGTACACCTGAACTGGCGGGTTGGAATCCAGCCCGGGCCCGCCAAACAACAATGACGCTGCAACCAAAAAATGGCCAGGTGTTGTGGCGGGCGCCTGTAGTCCCAGCTACTTGGGAGGCGGAGGCAGGAGACTCACTTGAGCCCAGGAGTTGGAGGTTGCTGTGAGCTGTGATGTCACAGCACTCTATCCAGGGTGCCAGCTTGAGGCTCTGTCTCAAAAAAAAAAAAAAAAAAGTATCTCATTAAGCAAACAGGCCTGCAATAGTGTTGAGAGTGTGATACAAGAATTTGCCACATAGAATAGCAATTGCATAATATACCAAGGAAATGTTGAAACCATCTTACTACCTAAACCATTCTTTCATTTAATTGTATGATAGCATATGTAAATAGAATATAGGGAATAGATGATACACTGAACAGAGGCATCATTTTATTCATTTGTGCATTTGAAAAAACTTGGTACCCTCCGTGTGCAACATATTATGTAGGTACCAATGAGAAAATGATTAATAAAACACCATTTTTGCCTTGAGGATATTACAAACTTGTAAGGCAGTGGTTCTCAACCTTCCTAATGCCACGACCCTTTAATACAGTTCCTCGTGTTGTGGTGACGAAAATAATTTTATGGTTGGGGGTCACCACCACACGAGGAACTGTATTTAAGGGTCACGGCATTAGGAAGGTCGAGAACCACTGCAAGGGAAGTAAAATATACTCAGTGACTATAATCTAAAGCAATTTGTGCCAAGTGTCCTGAGAACTATAGAACCAAAATATGAAAGAATTCAGAAAAAATGCTTAGTCTGTGTAGGTATGACTTCTTGTGAGAACATGAATTAGAACTGGGTCATCAGGTTTAGGTAGGATTATTGCAAGTGGCTATCTTAAAAGAGGATGAAAACCCTTTGCATCTTTTTTTTTTGGTTTTTTTTGAGACAGAGCCTCAAGCTGTCTCCCTGGATAGAGTGCTGTGGCATCACAGCTCACAGTAGCCTCCAACTTCTGGACTTAAGCGAGTCTCCTGCCTCTGCCTCCCAAGTAACTGGGACTACAGGCGCCCACCACAATGCCCGGCTATTTTTTGGTTGCAGCCGTTATTGTTGTTTGGTAGGCCCAGGCTGGATTCGAACCCGCCAGCTCAGGTGTACGTGGCTGGCGCCTTAGCCCGTTGAGCCACAGGCACCAAGCCAACCCTTTGCATCTTATCAGCAAGGATTGTAGAGGTGGAAAAGAGCAAGTCATATTTGAGTAATAGCTAGTGTTCTAGCTTGGTTTGAGCATAAGAAACAGAAAGCAGAGTTGTGGAGAGACTTCTAAAAGATTTAATTAGCAATAGATTATAGGTGGCCTAAACCTCAGGAAAAACAATTCTGTAAACATTTATTGCAAACTTACAATAGCCCAGGTGTTGGGAATTCGGAGAGGAATAAAGTGAAGCCTGTGTTCTTGGGAACTCGGACACATAATCCTTGTTGTCTTAGGGACACGCATAGTGCAATGATTACCAAATCTAAGGGTATGCATTTAATATATGTACAGGCTCGGCACCTGTGACCCCAACTACTTGGGAGGCGGAGGCAAGAGACTCGCTTGAGCCTAGGAATTGGAGGTTGCTGTGAGCTGTGATGCCACAGCACTCTATCCAGGGTGACAGCTTGAGGCTCTGTCTCAAAAAAGAAAAAAAAAAATTAATTAAAAAAAATAAAGATATGTACAAAGGACTTTGAGAACAATCACTTCTCGCTTCAGGAGTTAAGAGAAAAGACAATGGAGATGCTACTGGGTCTTGATAAATGAGCAGAAAACAACAAAGAACAGAATGTTTTCTCTGCATGTGAAGTCCCAGAGACAAGGAAGAGCTGGCTTTTTCAAAGGACAAAGGGTGGTGGGATGTGACTCCGATTGGGAGTGGAGGCTTGTAAGAAAGTCTTATCAGCCTACAATTTTCAGTCTTTGGGCACTAACACTGGCCACATCTTTAAATGTGAAAATTTTTGACTGGACAAGGGAAAGGATAAAATGTCTGGAAAACATTAAGCAAACCAACAGCAATTATAGCATAATCCACGGTGCGGTGTAGTGACAGTCTCACAGTGTAAATGCACGGTTCACCTGCTGGACCGTCAGCATCCCGTTTCTTTTGGAGTCGAGCTCTTTACTCCCAGACAGCAGGCTCTCGAATACTCGGAGGCACTGTTGTTACAAGTTCCAGGAAGCACCAGATCGTTCCCGTGGCATGGACTTGATGTTTCTCTAAACCTATTTCCTCTTACTTATACAAAGTTGTACTCTCATACTCCACAAACCCCTCAGGTCAGCATTCTGTTTGACAGGAATTGCTCTGAAAAGCTGAATGCTAGAAAAACTGAATTTTACCTATTGATTAAAAGGTGGTAGGAAGTTTGCAAAGAAGGCGAGGTATAGGAACAAAGCACGGTGTCTTATTGGATGAAAACCGTTGCTGCAGGCAGTAGAAAATCCTAAAAGACTTTTAAACAGGTGGATCCCATCACTAAAGCCATGATGTGAAAAGATTAACCAAACTACTATTCACAAAATCAGCTGAAGGGAGGATGGCCGAGGATCTGTGAGACCATTTAAAACCAGACCTAGGACCAGAACCAGGGTTTCAGCAGAAAGGGAGATTAAAGGCCACTTTGTTAAGGAAATAGGAATTTGGCAATGTGATTAAATTAGGGTGCCACAAAAAAGAGCTGATATGGATCTGACATTTTATGCCTGGTAGAACAGAAGAAGATTGGTGTCATTAATAGAAATAGAATAGTTAGGAATAATAGCTATTTGGGCTTGCATGGGAAATGTGGTTGGGGTAATTAAGTTTTAAATGTTATAAATTAGCCAAGATTAGTGATGTCCTTTAGAATATTCTCATGGTTCTGATAAAAACCAAGGGAGGGTGGATGTTGTCCAATATAACAATTCTAGGCATTTTGGCTTTTTTACTCACAGTGTTTCACATCCAATTTCCTTGAGATGCAATTTTATTTTAGAAAAAACTGATTTCCCTACAATCTTTGTGGAACCCGTTAATATACAACATTCCCAACACTATCGGCCTTAAGAGGGTGTGTGCTACACCTCCTGGGAATTGAGATGTTGCTGGTCAGTTAGTGGCTCTAAACTACTTGCTAGTCAAGGGATTCTGGTGAGCCCATTTCTCCTGAGAGACACATCTGTAAGGCTGTTTCTGTTGTCACTACCTTTCTGCCCTGGGCTGGGCCATGTACCTGCAGTACAGAAAAGTAACGGCCTCTAGCAGGCCACCTGTAAGTGGAGCAGTAAATAGGTGACTCTAATTTTGAGCCTATTATTTCTCATACTACAAAGAAGGAAGTGAAAACAACTTTCACTTGCTCTAATAGTTACTTCCTCAATTTGAAAAAACGGAAACAAAACCCTAAGAATAACCTAAACCCACAATTTAGTGCACTCAGGCACAAACTTGAATAATTGGGTCAAAAAGGCTTTCCTTATGGTGCATTAAACCGGTGCCAGAAGATCCAGATTTCCCTGGGGTGCCTGTGATGATGTCTTTGCCAGTGGTCCTCATCTTCCACGAGGCTAGTTATCCCAGCTACCCAAGATGGCACAGGAGATGTTTTTATCGGCATTCATATCACCAAATGAGCTGCAGCACAGAACATACCAAAATACACATCCTGGGCAGTCAGTCTAGAACTGTTTCCACGAGGCTAGTTTCTCACTTTCAAAGGTAGGGTAAAATTAAGGGAAGCAGATTAAGATTGAATGAAATGTGCTGTGTTCTCTCAAGCCCTTCTAAATATTGGAATGCATTGGCGAAACATCTAATTGGCTTTTCAACTTTCTGCACCATCGCCAAGCCCTGGGGCCAGGGTGTTAGGTCCACGGTGTTGCGAGGAGCATAAGCTTGTGTTACTGTGACCTTGATATGGCCTCTGTGCCAGGTCACTGTGCCAGGAGGGCCTCCTCCACTTAGCAAGGATCCATCTCCAGCAGGAACTCAGTTCTGTGCAGAAGCTCCCTGAAAAGTAAGATGAAATGCACATTTCATAAAAACAAATCTGATTTCAATGACAGCCTTTGGGTTCATTTCTTAATTTAAATACAACTGTTTGACTTGTTTTGAATTGAGGAAAATGTTATTCCTTTCCCGCCCACCCAGTCAAGAGGAAGTATGTGTCTTATGTCCTGGGGCTCATTAGTGGTGTAACTCTGGCTTCCACCTTGTAAGCCAACCCTACAGAGATGTCTGTTATTTTACAACGTTCTCACTTCTGGAGCTTTCTAATAGATGCGTCTGTTTGCTACTTTGCATTTTCCCAATTTCTCTTTATGATCTCATAACCAAGTGAGATTCTATTTATTCATTTATTTTTTTTCCAGCTTATTAATGTACTGCCATGCCTCCTGGCTGCGAAAATATGATAAAAATCACTGGGAAAAGAATTCAATAATTAATGAGAATTTTCCCTTTCAGCTAAAACATTCAGAAAAAAAAAATCTGATTGAAAAATCTCAAGAAATGGACATAACCTTCAACCCTAAAGGACAGGAAATGTATAGTTCTCTGGACTCCAGAAAGAATGCTTTAAAAATGAGTGTTTTTTAATGTCTAGGAATTTTTAACAGGATCATGCCAGCCAAATTTAATTGACACAAAGAAAGACTGAAAGAGCCTGAGACTGTCACTTTTAGATTCTCCAAGTTCTTTACAGCATTAATCATTTCATGATCTCTTCTGACAATAAAGGGCTTATTTTGTCTGCTGCATTAAAATGGGTCTTGTTTTAGTTAGGGCAAAATGAAGCAGCTATCAGAGCAGCGACCTTTACTAAACCGGGGATGTTTTCTTTTATTTGACAGATGTTTTTCTGAACACCTCCTATGGGCCATAACACATGCCCTAGTATAATAACATAATTTATTTGAGCAAATTTTGTGAGATCACAGATAGAGGAGTCTACAAAGCCTGTCTGGAGAGATGGGAAGCTGTCAAGGTCTGTAAAGAATCTGAAACTTTAACCCTACTTGTAAGCTAACCAGCTAGCCTGGTAATGTTTCATGGATGTTGGCAGAAGACATGTGACTCCTAGTCATGTGACCCATGGCCGTATTACTGATACTCAGTGAGTGGTAAGGGCACGATGTGGGTGCCAGGTCCCCATGCCTCCCAAGCACCAGGGGCTCAGAAATGGGCATGGCGCCTAGTGATCAGAGCCTTGTATTTTTAGCATATTTGGAAAGAATACGCAGGACAGATACTCAAGGCTCATGGTGGATTGCTTCTTCCAGCAAAAACTTTACTGAAAAGGTACATGGGTTGGGATGAATGGGTACTGGATGAGAGCAACAAGACTCATTCCCGCCTTTGTAAAGGCCCCGAGGCATGAGAAACAGTGAACTACCTCAGGAACAATGGGGAGTCTGCCACGGTTGGTCTCCAGGCTGCACAAGCAGGCTGGCACCCAGTCACAGAGGGCTTTGCATAGCACTGAAATTATGGAGCATGGCTTTTTGTCGCATTTCAACCTAATAAATTTCAGAACGTTTTATGAAGAGGAATGACGTGATTGAATTTAATTTTTTTTTTTTTTTTTGTAGAGATAGAGTCTTACTTTATCACCCTTGGTAGAGTGCCGTGCAGTCACAGCTCACAGCAACCTCCAACTCCTGGGCTTAGGTGATTCTCTTGCCTCAGCCTCCTGAGTAGCGCCCGCCACAACTCCCGGCTTTTTTCTCTTTTTTTTTTTGAGACAGAGTCTTACTATGTCACCCTCTGTAAAGTGCCGTAGCATCACACTCACAGCAACCTCAAACTCTTGGGCTTAAGCGATTCTCTTGCCTCAGCCTCCCAAGTAGCTGGGACTACGGGCGCCTGCCACAACACCTGGCTTTTTTTTGTTGTCGTTGTCATTGTTGTTTAGCAGGCCTGGGTGGGTTCGAACCCTCTAGCCCTGGTGTATGTGGCCAGCGCCCTAGCCACTGAGCTACAGGCACCAAGCCAAACTTAATTTTCTATTATCTGGTGATAATGTGGAGAATAGACTGGAATCAGAGATAAGCTCTGTGGGCCTTATACTAGGTAGCCTTGGAACCCCTCACTTTAAAAATGTCCTTTAAACCCCTTCAATTTCCCCCCTCTATTTTTCTAAGAATTCACTATCTATTCTACCAATTCTCACCTTTAATAACCTCACACACTCACACTTGGCAGCCCTCTCTCTTCAACTCACATTGAATATGCTGAGATATGTGTTGATACATGTTAGGAATATCCCCCTATTCGATATGCTGAATTTCTCAGTATTTTTAGAATGGTAAACATGTTATTTTCTGGGAACTTACCTACTTTTTTCATATGCCAATACTCTAGCAAGAATTTTTACTTGGAATGATAACATTTATAAATCTAAGTTTAAAAGGTAAATTGTTAACATTCAATTTATTAAGATGAACACTCACATACCCAGATACATTCTCTATTTCAAATTGCATTTGTTTATTCTAAAGAGGAATCATATAAAGACAAATATAAATATGATATTTTAAGAGATTAGAAAATAGAAATTGACTACATCGAACATACGTTCGAAATATAAAATGTTTTATTTTCTTTACAGTTTTAAAATCCTTTCAAATTTTATTCTGGGGCAGGAGTCATCATGATTATTTTTTAAGCCCATTCTGGGAAATTGTTCTCATATTGTCCCTGTTTGAATTTTCTGTTGACACTGTCACATTTAGTGGCTTAAAACAACACAAATTTGTTCTATAGCTGTGGGGGGTCAGAAGTCTGTAATCATTGTCATTGGGCTAAAGACAAAATATTGACAGGGCTGACTTGGCACCTGTAGCCACATGCACTGAGGGTGGTGGGTTTGATCCCGGCTTAGGCCAGCTAAACAACAATGACAACCGCAACAAAAAATAGTTCAGCGTTGTGGCGGAGGCCTGTAGTCTTAGCTACTTGGGAGGCTGAGGCAAGAGAATTGCTAAAGCTAAGAGTTTGAGGTTACTGTGAGCTGTGACGCCACAGCACTCTACCAAGGGCGACACGGTGAGACTCTGTCTCCAAAAAAAAAGTAAAACAGGGCTGGTTCCTTCTGCAAGTTTTGAGGGGAAGGATCCATTTTCTTGCCCTCCCCCCTTTTTTAGCTTCCAGTGGCTGCCCATATTCCTTAGCTGTGGCCTCTTCCTCCATCTTCAGATCACATCACCCCAATCTCTATTTCCTCTACCACCTCTTTTCCGACTCTGGCTCCTCCTGTGTCCCTCCTAGAAGGATCATGTGATTACATGCGGCCCACCCAGATAGCACAGAATAATCTCCTCCCCTCAAGACCCTTCACCTAATCACATCTTCAGATTCTTTTCTGCTGCAGAAGGGAACATTCACAGGATTCACAGGTCCTGAGGATTAGAAGGTAGACATGTGAGTTGGGGGTTCACTACCCAGCCTACCACGCTTCCTTCTCCAGTGACTGCTGTTTCGTTTTGTTTTTGAGTCCGGGTCTTGATCTGTTGCCCAGGCTGGAATGCCGTGGCCTCATCGTAGCTCATTGCAGCCTCAAACTCCTGGGCTCCAGTGACTTACTCACCTTAGCCTTCTGAGTAGCTGGGACTGCAGGCCTGACTAATTTTTTAAAATTTTAAGAGATGTGTGTGGGAGGGGTGAAGGTGGGGGGCAGGGAAGTCTCTCCACGTTGCCCAGGCTAGTCTTAAATTTCTGGCCACAAAGAATCCTCCCGCCCCAACCTCCCCAGTAGCTGGGATTACAGGCCTGAGGCACTGTACCTGAAAGTCCTGACTTTTTCCTTCTTGCCACACCTTTACTTGATTTGGGGTTATAGCTAAACTAATTGGGCTCTATAGACATGTTATCCATACGCTGATCTGTTTTAGAATAAGTTTAGAATAATAAATTCTTAGATCTGGAGGCTTCTGAGGGAATCCTCCCTCCCCACAGAATGACTCATCTTTGACTACCGGGCAGGTTCACTGTCTCCATCTCTCACTTGCTGGATGTAGCAGTCTCCTGTCTGCGCCCCACCCAGACTCCTCACCCTTCCTGTTTCAGCGTCTCATGCATTCACACTGCACATGGCTGATATCTGCACCTTTTTTGTTGGAAGGTCTGGAGCTTGTCTGTGCTCAGGAAATGCTAAGGAAATTAATGCCCCTAAGCCCCAGCAGCCTTCGCTCATGGATGGAATGAGAGTACAAATATCCCAGCCTGCTAACATTTTTTTTTGCAGTTTGTTTTATTGAGATATAATTCACATCACAGAACATTTTGCCATGTTAAAGTGCACCATTCAGGGATTTTAGTATATTCGCAATGTTGTACAACTATTAGCGCTACCTTATTCCAGAACATTTCTATGCCCCCCAAAGAAAGCCCATACCTGCTAGTACCATCCTCTGTCTCTACTTTCTGTCTGTATGAATTGGTCTATTCTGCATATTTCATATAAGTGGAGTCATACGACCCATGGTCATTTCTTCAATGGATAATTTCAAGACACGCTCAATGATGGTTCTCAAATTTCCCCGGCAGGATTAAGCTCCAGTTGTCCACAGTGGCAGTGGCCAGTGGGCAGTGATTGGCTGCCTTTCTTTGACTGTCTCACTTGCCCCCTTTCCCACCAGTGTTTCTGGGATCACTTCTCAAACAAGGTGTGTACACTCAAAATCTTTCTTTGAGGTCTGCTTCTGGGGGAACTGGAAATAAAAGCTAGGCATATCAAATTAATTAATCTATTTATCAAATATATGCTGAATATTTATTCTGTACTTAGCACATTGGTCAATGCTGAAGGTACATCATGAACAAGTTGGGCATCGTCCCTGCTCTCATAGAGGTGTGTAAGCCGGGAATAAAGGCATCAAGCAAATTTCAAGCGAGATGAGGGCTATAAAGCAGTAGGTGAAGGAAGGCCTTTTACAGGATGGGAATAGCCCGATAAAGAGGGTGTGGAAAATGTCCTGGGCACATGGACCCACTCCAAGGTAAAGGTGAGCCTGGTGCTTTGGGGGATTGTGAGAAAGTCGTGTGGCTTTTGCAGAAGGAGTTGGAGAACTGTTGCACTTAACTCTTCTTCCAGGAAGAACTTGATGTCCAGCTGTGGAGCATGGGTCAGTGGACAGCCTACAGCTTGGCTCTTTTAGGTTGGCCTCAGCTCCTGAGATGGCTTCCTACAAGGCTAGGCCCTTCCTGGAGCAGCCTGTGACTGGTGACTGAGAGACAGGGAGACGGAGGCCGAGCCTGGTGGGGGACATTCGGCCAGACAATCCCCACCCCAGAGCACACAGCTGAGTTTGTTGGGTCTGCACGGTAGTTCATTTGCTTCCTCAGTCTAAACCTGCTTCAGCTTCCTCCTCTTCACAGGTGTTGGTCCTTGGTAAATGTCTTCTTCCTCAAATTTTGTGTCAGAACATGCGTCCTCAGAACCCAACCTCCAACAGCAGCGAGACAGCAAGGCTTTGTATCATGTGTATTAATGTCACCAGGTTTCTCCTAAAACACAAGGGAGGTGAGGGTTCCTGTGATCTGAGAGGGACAAACTATGGTTATGGGGAGCTAGAGAAACTTTAGAACCCTCACTGAAGGATTGCTATGCACATTTGTAACACGTAAGGTGAGAGATGGTGGAAGTTGGAGAACAACTCCAGGTGTGTGCCCCAAGAGTTTTTGATGAGCAACAATATTTTGGGGTGCACATACGATGCATTTGTTCTTCGTATGTATTTTTCTAAATTTGCCTCAAATGATAACATTTGCCTATGCGTGTATAAATTAACCATACTAGTAATATGGCTGTTTGAATTTATGTTCTGTTATCCTTGGGATCTCCAAAGATCTCCAGGAATGTGAGCAAAAGGGAATATCATAAAATTTTTTTCCACAGAGGATAATATTAGATTCCATACTGCTGGAATTTAAAATTTTATGTTTTGGGCGGTAGACTTTTAAAATAATTAGATGCTACTCCAGTGGGTACTTTGAAAGCATTACAATACTAAACAGCTGGATGAATGTTTAACTTACATGAGCTGGAATGAGGGTATCCACACTCCTCCGTCCTTACCGCAGGGAGTAGAGAAGCTCTTTCCTGCCCTAACTGTACCGGGATGCCACAGTCCTCTGTCCTCATTATGGATATCTTGGGGGACACCGCTGGTGGCACGATTCCTGTTATCAGATAACCAGATAACCGTTGGCTACTAAGGCAATTGGGTGGCCACCTGCAGAGCCTGCTGAGGTGCTGGAAGTATCCCCATCTGACTCGGCTCCTCACAGAAGTCTGTCCCTCCCTGGCCCAAGTGCTCCCTGATTTGGGGCCCATCTCAGGATGCGGTTCAGGGATCCTGGACCTAAATCTGCCTTTTTCTGTCCCTTCCTCAAGATCTAATGCCTCCCCTCAGACCAGGCAAATGTCAAATACCCTTTCTGTCCTTGAGGATGGAGGATGGGCTACTATCTTTAGGCCTTTATAGGGGATTGCAGAGAAAAAATATATAGTTTACATTTCCTGCCATACTATGGATAGCAAAATATAGTGTATGTAAAAAATAAACATAATTCCATTTATGTGATATTCTAGAACAAATGAAACTTTTTTTTTTTTTCCCTGAGACAAGATCTCACTCTATTGCCCAGGTGGGAGTGCAATGGTGTAGCGAACATGGCTCACCATAACCTCAAACTCTCAGCCTCCTGTGGAGCTGGGACTCCAGGGATGTGCCACCGTACCTGGCTAATTTTTAAATTTTTTCATAGAGGTGGGATTGTCTCACTATGTTGCTCAGACTGTCTCAAACTCCTGTCCGCAAGTGATTCTCTGCTTTCAGCTTCCTGAAAGGTAGGGTTACAGTCATGAGCCATCACACACAGCCAGAACAAACAAAGCTTCTCTTCGATGACAAAAGGCGGAGCGGGGTGGAGGGTGGGGGGTGGGGGACCGTGTTGGGGGGCGGGGAGGACTGGATTGCAAAGGGGCATGAAAATCTTTTCTAGAGTGAAAGAAATGTTCTGTACCTTGATGGGAGTGGGTGTGTATGTTTGTCAAAACTAATTGAGCTATGTTTTTAAACTATGCCTTTTATGAACACATTTAAAGATATAAAGCAGGTTGTCAAATAGTTCAAAAGTGAAAGAAAGCCTGGGCACAGTGACTCACATCTGTAATCCTAGTACTCTAAGAAGTTGAAGAGGCTGGATTGCTTGAGTTCAGTAGTTCAAGGCCAGCCTGAGCTAGAGAGAGACCCTATCTCTACTAAATGTAGAAAAGCTTAGGCAAGAGGACCTCTTGAACCCAAGAGTTTGAGGTTGCTGTGAGCTATGATGATGCCATGGCTCTCTACCCAGGGCAACAGAGTGAGATTCTATCTCAAAAAAAAAAAAAAAAAAAAAATTGTCGAGAAATAAGAATTTGATATTAAAATTTTTAAATTAAAAAAATTTTTTTTTTTTATTTT
>CAUYON010079030.1:0-18897 GCA_963573935.1 Arctocebus calabarensis
TGTAGTCCCAGCGACTTGGGAGGCAGAGGCAAGAGACTCGCTTGAGCCCAGGAATTGGAGGTTGCTATGAGCTGTGATGCCATGGCACTCTATCCAGGGTGACAGCTTGAGGCTCTGTCTCAAAAAAAAAAAAAAAAAAAAGCATTCAATTTATCTACATCAAATAAAAGAACCTCACAGATTTAAAAAAGTCAGGCAGCAGCAGGTGGGAGAAAAAAAGCCAATGAAATAATCACATTTTAAATTTATAGTCAATTAACAACTGCTACATTTGTCAAATTACTCACAAAACTTACAAAACTAGAAAAAGTAAGTGAGAGTGTGCACTACCGTTCTTGGTACTTGTTCCCAGAATTACCAACAAATAAGATTTCACCAATGTACATGTGGAACTCAACAGCAATCACTATTATTACTAAAATGGAAAGGAATGTTAAGGATAACTAAATGCCAAAGTAAAATTTTTAAAAACTCTTAAAAATGCAAAAGAAGAAATACAAAAAGTTAAATAAACTTTATTAAATTACTGGACACTGAAGTTCAATGTTCCTTGTGCCCCCAATCCTTCCTAAACCACTGAGAGTATAAGGAAAAAATTTGAGCTTTGTATGTGAAGTATCTGTTTGGAAGTCAAAGGCTTACACACTTTTCAAACAGAAATATGATGAACTTTGTATAAAGTATATGACTTATTTTATCCCTAAAAGTAAACATGAAAAGTTTCCAAAACAAATGCCAAATATGTAAAGAAAAGCAAAGACACTGCAGGCATACCTTAACTTACAGTGCTAATCCACAAAGTCTTACAGAGATTTTAATAATAAAATACACAAGGCATGATTTAAAATAGTCAATTAGTCAGTATCTTTAAAAAGAGATGAATCTTCTAAGATGAACAATCACTTCCACAATGATTTTGTGTATATATACAATTTTTTACACATCAAATTTACTTCAAAATAATGAAGACTTGACAACTATTATTAGAATGACAGACTGTCAGAGACTAGAAGTCAGAAATAAAGTTGTCCAGCTCACTACGTTATACAAAGTGTACCCAAAGTCACAATGTACAGAGAAATGGGAAATTGTAACTAAACATATCTTTATTTACTGAATATTCATTACAAAATTTTACAAAATATTTTCTATGTGTGGGCCAGCTCTTTGTAAAATTTTGTAATGAATATCTAGTAAATAAAGGCACATTTAGTAGTCATTTTCCATTTTCCCTACATATATGTGTAGAGCAACCTTTGGGATACCCTATAGATAAGGAAATTGAGGCACCAACAGTTAAAGTTGCCCAAGGTTACTAGTTAATTGTAAGGGGGAAATAATTAGAATATTATGTTTAATATATTCAGGAGAGAAAAACTGATTTTTCTTCATTTGTATAAAAAAAACAATTTTTTTTCTGATCCTTTTAGACAATTTAAATAACAGTAAATTTCACAAAAACTGTAATTGGAGATGATGCTAGTATTGCTCTGGAAACAATCAACTCAGCAGCCTGGAAACAAGAAATAGATAAAGAATGACAAGCTTAGTCAAAGTTACTATCTTTTCCCTCAGGCAAACCTATGTGGAACACACTGTAAACCGGCATAATCCTCCAAATTGGCATACATAAGAAGTATAAGAGAAAATATATGGTGTGACTGCTGCTAAGATTATGTGCTAAGATTTTGTGCATGAATATACAAATAATTGTGAGTGCATTGGGAACTAGAACTATGAAATGTGTATGTGTCCACACGTCTATGGAAGAAAAATGGGAGTGACGTTACAGCTCCATCAAAATACAGGCTGGACATAAAGTTCGTGTGCAATTTACTAAACCGCACACCAACTTTATGTCCACCCTGTATATCCAGGTTATAGGCATATCTCAGAAGATATAGATTCAGTTCTAGCCCACCACAATAAAACAAAAATCACAATAAAGTGAGCCAGACAAAATTTCTGAACTAGTGCATATAAAAGTCATGTTTATACTATGCTGTAACCTACTAAGTGTACAACAGCATTGTGCCTAAAAAGCCATGTTCACACTTTAATGTAAAAAATATTTTTTTGCTAAAAATACTAATAATCATCTGCATCTTCAGTAAGCCATAATCTTTTTGCTGATAAAAGGTCTTGCTTCAGTGTTGATGGCTGCTAACTGATGAGGGTGGTAGTTGCTGTGGCTATGCCATTCTCTTAAAATAAGACAACAGTGAAATTTGCTGCATCAATCTTCCTTTCACAAAAGACTTCTCTGTAGCATGCAAAGCTGTCTGACAGCATTTTACCCATATTAGAACTTCTTTCAAAATCAGAATCAATCCTCTCAAACACTGTGGCTGCTTTATCAACTAGGCTGCATGTTATATTCTAAATCCTTTTTTGTCATTTCAAGAATGTTCACAGCATCTTCACCAAGAGCGAATTATATCTCAAGAAACCACTTTCTTTTGCTCATCTGTAAGAAGCAACTGCTCCTCCATTCAATTTTTATCATGAAATTACCACAGTTCAGTTACCTTCAGGCTCTACTTCTAATTCTTTCTTTTTCTACCACATCTGTAGGTACTTCCTCTACTGAACTCTTTTTTTTCTAGTGAACTATTTTTTTTTCTACTGAACTCTTGAACCCATCAGTCATCCATGAGGATTGGAATCAATTTATTTCAAACTCCTGATATTTTGATATATGCAAAATATCAGTCAAATTGGTATTTTGACTTCCTCCCATGAATCAGGAATGTTTTTAATGGCATGTAGAATGTGAATCCTTTCCAAAAGACTTACAATTACTTTGCCAAATCCATCAGAGAAATCACTACCTATACCAGCTATAGCCTTAAAAAATGTATTTCTTAAATGTAAGACTTGAAAGTCTAAATTAATCTTTGATCCATCCTGCAGAATGAAAACACCACTAATCTCCTTCTCCTTATACATCTCCCTCAGATTGAGTGACCAGACACATTGTCAATGAGCAGTAACATTTTGAAATGATCTTTTTTTCTGAGCAGTAGGTCTCAACAATGAGCTTAAAACACTCGGTAAACAATGAGGTAAACAGATGTGTTGCCACCCAGGCTTTGTTCTTCCATTTACAGAGCACAGGCAGAGTAGATTTGGTATACTTCTTTTAAGGGCCCTTGGATTTTTTTTGAAAGGTAAATGAGCATTGACTTGCATTAGTCCATGTAACAAGAGAGTGAGCCTGTCCTTTGAAACTTTGAAGCCAGGCATTGACTTCTTTCTAGCTATAAAAGTTCTACATAACATCTTCTTCCAATATAAGGCTGTATCATCTACATTGAAAATCTGTTGTCTAGTGTAGCCATCTGGACAATTTGCTTCAGTTTCTACATCAACTCTTCCTGCTTCACCTTGTACTTATATGTTTTGGAAAATGTGTCTTTCCATAAACTTAATGAGCCAATCTCTGCTTTCTTTCTTTTTTTCTTTTTTTAAGAGACAAGGCCTCACTCTGTCACCCAGGAGTGCAGTGGTGAGACCTTAGCTCACTGCAGCCTCAGATTTCTGGGCTCAAGTGATCTTCCCACCTCAGCTTCCTGAGTTGCTAGGACTACAGATGTATAGCATCATACCCAGCTAACTTTTTTATTTGTTTGTAGAAATGACATCTCACTATGTTGCCTAGGTTAGTCTTGAACTCCTGGATTCAAGTGATCCTCCCACCTCAACCTCCCAAAGTGCTAGGATTATAGGCATGTGCCCAGCCCCTGCTAGCTTCTAACTCTTCTTCCACAGCTTCCTTACCTTCCTCAGTCTTCAAACAATTGAAGAGAGTAGGGTTCCTGGGCCTTGTTCCTTGCTCCCTTAGGCTTTTGCTTAAAGGAATGTTATAGCTGGTTTGGTCTTGCATACAGACCACTAAAAGTTTATCCATATAAACAATAAAGTTATTTTACTTTCTTATCATTCAAGTGTTTACTGGAGTAGAACTTTTAATTTCCTCCACGAACTTTTCCTTTGCATTCACAACTTAACTATCTGGTACAGGAGGCCTGGCTTTTGGCCTACCTTGGCTTTCAACATTCTTCCTCACTAAGCTTAATCATTTCTAGCTTTTGATATAAAATGAGAAATATGTGACTCTTCATTTCACTTAAATACTTAGAGGTCACTGTAAGGTTATTAATTGGTCTAATTTCAATATTGTTATAGCTTTTGGCCTACCTTGGCTTTCAACATCCTTCCTCACTAAGCTTAATCGTTTCTAGCTGTTAGTATAAAATGAGAAATACATGACTCTTCGTTTCACTTAAATACTTAGAGGTCACTGTAGGGTTATTAATTGGTCTAATTTCAATATTGTTGTATCTCAGGGAATAGGGAGGTCTAAGGAGAGAGAGATGGAAGAATGGCCAGTCATGAAGCAGTCATAAGCCACACATTTATAGATTAAGTTTGCTGTCTGATAGGGATGCAAGTAATGGCACCCAAAACAATGACAACAATAACATCAAAGACTGCTGATCATCATAACAGATATACTCAAAACAATTAAAATATTGGGAGAATTACGAACATGTTAAACAGAAGTGAGCACATGTTGTTGGAAAATTGTTATCAATACACTTCCTTGATGCAGGGTTGCCAAAAACCTTCAATTTGTAAAAACTACTGTATCTGTGAAGCACAATAAAGTCAAGCACAATAAAAGACCATATGTCTGTATTAAAAAAAATGGAATTAAACTCAAAGATTCATGTTTATTTTGAACATTAACCTAAATCACAATTTACCAGTTATATTTATTTCTTTTTGGTCAAACACTGAAAGGCTGGTTTAAAAATGTCTTAAATTCCATCTAATCTAAAGATTCTTCTCCAAGGCACAAGCAATAAAATAGTCAAAGCCTTTAACATTAAATTTATACTTACAAACTGTTATAGCTAATTTTAAGCAGATACCTATACTGTACATAATGAGCATGAAACTTTAAATATTTCCTATTAATGCTACCAACTCCCCCCAACTAATTTAACTCACTTAGAGCATAGTCGTTAACCTCTAAACACATTTTAGTTTGGTCTTAATTAAATCCTTCAAGAAATGACACCAATATTGGTCATCAATTTATAACATACTATTACGTAAAGATCATGGTTTCTGAATTGCACTAGACTTCAGTTCTAAAATCAGCATTACCCACTAGTGTCTTTACAATCCTTGTACTTGTTACTTAACCTTTTGAATAAGAAAAAACAATAACTGAAGTCATATGTAAAATAGTAATATTAACCTCAGGATAGAAAATAGCTTTTATCTTATACACTAATTCTGGCATAGTAGTAGTAGCTGCTGGAGGGCAATGTTGCCAAGTATTCTGAAACCAAATCCACAATCAGTAGGTAAAAAAGATGCCTTAACAAGAAGGAAGTCCACTACAGTCAAGAGAAAGAGAAGTGGTACCATCTATTTCTGGGATAATGGATATATGATGCCTGGCCCATGGGAAGCACCCAAAATGTTCATTCCCTTTGCATTCCTCACCAAGAAAAAAGTCAAAGAAAACTTCAGAGTTTGGGCCCTGGAAACAGAGAAGAATCCTATATAATATCTTCTTCTCTTCTACAGCACCAGTTATTCAATTTTAAGCACTCTCCCATGTAAACAGTCCAAAATAAATGTTAATTTTGTCATACTTTTTAACTTGTCCTCTTTTTAGAATTTTTCCTAAAAAAGAAGAAAAAACCTTTAGGCCTCTAAACCTCTGGGAATTATCCTCCTAAATTGGAATTCCTTTACTTTTTGCTGTTGCTATGCAATTACTGTAGAGTTAAGAGTCTGAATGAGTCAAACTCATTTTATCTACAATATTCCTATTCAATAGCAGCCTAAGCTTTGAGATACTCACTCACCACCACTCCAGCCCCACAAAGAAAAACCAACCATATCTCTACTTACAACAATAACTTTGTGTACTTTATAATTTGCAAAGCATGCTAAAAATAGTATCTCATTTTATCCATATACATTTTCCTATGCATCATTCAATAATTTTTTCTAAAAAGTATAAACTGTATCTTATAAAATCAAATTTACTATTCACATATCAATCTATTCTTCTGACACTTGAGCTACTTAATTTAATGTGTTCAGTTAACTGTGTTATTGATGGTTAGAACTTCATAACTTAACAAAACCCTAAAACTGGTCATAAAAAGTGTTCTATTTAATTGAATTTTCTTGTTAACTAGATAAAAACAAAATCTTGTTTTGACTACTGCACCAGATCATTTTTTAAAGCTACTAATATGTATGAATTTAAATTCAAAATACTGAAGATAATTTAATGTTTCTTTAGAATCTTCTCTCTCACAACGTCTCAAAATATTATCTTAGGTGTCATTTCTAATATAATCCTAAAAACATGAAAATAAGAAATTGTTCTGAATATATGCCTGGCTCTTAGAAAATTCTTTGTAAATAAATCCCTAATAACAGCTTCCTATGTTGTCACTATTTCCTCCCTCTAAAAAAATGGCAAGTCAAGGGGTCCAATTTGTCAGGTCTCAATTAATCATTACCATATACACATACAAAATACGCATATAATCCTTTTACTCAAAGCTTGTAAAGTCTTATTTATAGCAGTTTGTTCAATCTTACATGAACCATATATGGGCATTTTCGCATTAGGCAATATCACCTAAGATTTAGGGTGGGGTGGGGAAAGTCAGCTAAATGGGAATCAAATTCATGAAGACAATCTCCTATACTTCTATATATGTACTATATGCAAACATAAAATCTATTCAAAGAAATTGATATTGCAAACAGTATGCATCAACAAATTAAATCAAATATGCCAATATATGGTTCCTTTGCTTTCCCCATTGACATGCACTACTACATTCTATTACTACCTTAAAACAAAAATGAAATACAATTATGCCCTTAGTGTTCCCTACTTGTTTCTAATTTTTTTATTGAGTAAGAAAAGGAACCTTGAATAAACTGTAAATTACTCCAAAGTATTTCCAGAGGTCTCTGAAGTCTCTGAACAAATCTACCTAAAAATACACAAGAATGTCGTAAGGTTCTATAAAAACTTTAGGAATATTATCCTGCCAAAAGTCACAGCATCCCTTTTAAGAATATATTGATTAAACTGAACTACAATTCCTGCAAAAATAAAGCATTGAATAGATTACCTCACTCTGCCAGACAGTGGGTGTGACATTCTATTATCCCTTGTATACACAATGGTATCTAACAATAATGTGGGAAACAGGACAGAAGTGTGAGGCTCTCCCTCAAGACTAATAGTATGACGTTTCTATTGTGTTTTTTAATTCAAATGGCTTCTGAAAGTCCAAATTCAGCCTTAGAAATCTTAGGGCCAAATGAATACTAAAGAACATCTCAGAATTTTACTAATAATTTTAAAAATACAATGTACATGAATATGTATGACAAATTATAAGGTATGTTATGAATAAAAAGCATGTATAGTACACACAAATATATATTCATAGATTCACTCTAATTTAAATCTCCATAATTTTTAAAAATGCTGCTGAGAATAAGTAAAGTTAATACAACTTTTTAACAGCAAATAGTTTTGTTTTCTTTTGTTTTTACTTCAGCAAGACATTCTTATGAAAAAGGCATAAATACCTGGACAAAATGAAGGATGAACGTGGGTCAAATCAAGGACCAGTTTTATCCTGAGGTTTTAAAAAATTCAGATTTGCATTTAACAAAGATAACTGGCACTAGGCTGGGAAATGAACTGAAAGGAAACTTAAGACTAGAAGTAAGACTAGTTAGGAAACTAAAGTTAATGCACAAAACAGTATAAATTAATTTGATGTGTAGACTTGTCAGGACTTAGTGATCAACAGGATATTGACAGGGCCAATGTCCATATTTCTAACTTAGATGTCCAGTTATTTTAAAATGCCACTCAGATGGTCAATTTGCAAGCAGCACAGGAATATGGAGGTTGGATTTGTTGGCTGTGACGACAACTTTAGAATATACTAACATTCTGAATATCCTAAGCTAAATATTTTGTATTACTGTAGGACATCCAAGTAAAAGCATGTAGCTACTAAATTCTATGTAAGAGACATGTTAGGCAATGGACATAATCTATGAAGAAAATGGATAAAATTCCATGAAACAATTCAAGAATCTTGAGTATATACTCTTCAGTTGGTCCTCCATATCCATGGGTTCTATATCCATGTGATTCAACCAGCCATGCAGCAAAATGTAGTTAGGCCTACAATGGTTGCATCTGTACTGAACATGTACACACTTTTTTGTCATTATTCTCTAACCAATACAGTATAATAACTATTAATATAACATTTATTAATGTTAAACATTGTATTAGGTATTATAAGTAATCTAGACATTAAACATTGTATTAGGTATTATAAGTAATTTAGAAATGACTTATCATATACAGTAAACATTAAACATTGTATTAGGTATTATAAGTAATCTAGACATGACTTAACATATATAGGAGGATGTGTGTAGACAATATGCAAATACTATGCTATTTTATATAAAGGACTTGAGCATCCTCAAATTGCGGTATCACAGGGGGCCTGGAACCAACCCCCATGGTTATCAAGGATGACTGCATTCAGGTACTATACAAAATATAAAGAGTGCAAAAACAAATGAGAAATTTACAGTTGGGCTGGAAAAACAAATTTATAAACAACTAGATTATAAAAGTGTTCAATGTGTGCAATTATGGCAGCCTGTATAAAGTGGAGAATGGCAACAGAGTTGAGAGCAGAAGTCACTAAGAAAATTAGAGCAGGCAGAGGAAGAGAAGACTGAAAAGTATAGAAATCAAGAGACAAGAAAACTTCAAAAAACAGAAGAATAAATAATGTCAGACTAAAAATGTTAAACACTAAAAGAGTTAATAGCTCTCTCTTTCTCTCTCTCTTTCCCCTCTTTCTCTCTCTCTCTTCCCCCCCCCTCACTTTTTTTGTCTCCTCCTTGGTGCTGCTCTGCAGCATCCCTCGCCAATAAAGACCTTTTGTACAAGCCAAAAAAAAAGAGTTAATATGCTGGGTAACCACTACATGTCTTGATAGGCTAGGCTAGAAGAATAATTCCCAATCTGATATTACCAGACCACTAGGGTAACAATAAAGATCTGTAAATTACTGTATTTCAGAATACCTTTTAAAAACTAAACCTGTACCTAAGGTAGTCTAACTTCTTCACCATTGATTGGAATTATAGCTCATTGCAGTAACTCCATCATCTTGTATTTGTCTGACTTCCTGATTAGCAATTAAAGAAGGAAATAAATGATAGTTCAGCAGAACCATTTATAATTTGGTGTTATAAAATAAGAGTTTTACAAAGAGGAAGAAATAAAAGTAATCCCTAGCACTTAAAAATCTAGACCAGTGGTTCTCAACCTTCCTAATGCTGTGGCCCTTTAATACAGTTCCTGTAGGTCGCGACCCACGGTTGAGAACTGCTGGTCTAGACTCAAGGGCTAAAACGTTGGGCCAGAGCTAATAAGATATGACTAAGTTATATACAACCTGTTCAATTCAAAACACTGGTAAGCTATGTAAGGGACTGAAGGCACATGACCTGATAATAGTCCAGGTGAAGAGACAATGGTTTTGGTTGATTACAGCCTCATCCTGAGCCAATATAAAGCTCCAAAAAGGCTATTGTAACATAAAGCTACATAATAGTATTACATACAATTCAAGGAATGGCGTTAACAGTTTCAATGTATGCTATTCAACCTTACAACCGTTAAGAAATGGCCCACTAATATATTCCCAATACGTGGCTCAGCGAGTAGGGCGCCGACCCTATATACCGAGGGCTGCGGGTTCAAACCCAGCCCGGCCGAACTGCATCAAAAATTAGCTGGGCGCTGTGGCGGGTGCCTGTAGTCCCAGCTACTTGGGAGGCTGAGGCAAGAGAATCACTTGAGCCCAAGAACTGGAGGTTGCTGTGAGCTGTGACTCTACAGCACTCCACTGAGTGCGACAGAGTGAGATTCTGTCTCCACAAAAAAAAATAATAATAATAAAAAAAAAAAATTTTTTTTTTAAAAACCCCATACAACTACAGATTATCTACAGGAGGGAACTGGATATTCTGTCTACAAAGAAAACACTGTACTCATCAAGTGGTAGAAGGGATGTCACATACAGAGAGAATATACACAGAAGTAGGATGGGTACCAGAGTTACTATGAAAGGGCCCGTGTGACGCTATTTTCTTAACAGACTCCATTTTACAGGTTGCTGTTTAATTTGCAGTGTAAATGTTAGTTTTGTAACTTGACTCCTGCCTCCAGTTCCCCTGACCACCCCCACCAGTCAATCAGTACTGGCCTCTTCCTGCTTAGCGACCACCAACCCGTTCCTGGCATCCCCAAGGTATCCAATCAGCAAGTGAAGAGACACCTGGACTCATCCTTGTTCCACCCTTCCCTTATCCCACTCCCCTTATCATATTCCCTCCTCCCAATATTCCCTCCTCCCAACTTCCTTTCGGTACACAATAAAAATACCTCAGCCCCTTCCTTAGGGGCCATTCAGATCAATCAGCCATTTAGGCGGGGCTGAATGGTCCGAGTTTAAACTTGTAATAAATCCCACCCTTTGTTTTTGCATCAGTGCGCCTGGTGTGAATTTCTTCTGGGGGGGGACCCCGAAATTCGGGCACAACACTAAATGGTAGACGTTTGGCCAACTATAAAGAGCTTATGAATATTAAGAATTATTGCCTCAGAAACAGTGTTGAACTCACCGGAATATTTTTATACAAAGAAAAGATGATCTGTCTTTTGGTGTTCACACTATATTGCGATTACATGTTTCAAATTACCTGTCTCTACCACCAGAACATGAACTCTTTGAAGGAAGGAATGTGGTCTTAGTCATGTTCACGAAACCATAGAGTCTAGCACTACACACATGTACAGCTAGTATACAATAAATTTCCATTGACTTAACAGGTGAACGAAGAAGGAACTGTATGTTTTAAAACTATTACACTGGCTCGGTGCCTGTGGCTCAAGCGGCTAAGGCACCAGCCACATACACCTGAGCTGGTGGGTTCGAATCCAGCCCGGACACGCCAAACAACAACGATGGCTGCAACCAAAAAATAGCCAGGCGTTGTGGCGGGCACCTGTAGTCCCAGCTACTTGGGAGGCAGAGGCAGGAGAATTGCTTGAGCCCAGGAGCTGGAGGTTGCTGTAAACGGTGATGCTAGGGCACTCTACCCAGAGCAACAGCTTGAGGATCTGTCTCCAAAAAAAAAAACTATTACACTGAAAAAAATATTGAGGCCTTTTTGTCACAACAAGAGTCCATTCATCAACTGTGGCAAATATAACTTGCTCTATATACCTGTATCTTGCTCTTGCTCTGTATACTTGTCTTTCTCTTCCTCAATAAACTTTGGTTAATGCTTGTCTTGCTTTTGATGGGTCTGATCATTCTTTGGGAACACACCAAGAACGGAAAATGCAGACAGCTACAAATCTGACATTTTTGGTGTGCTGCTCCAGATAACCCTGTCTAGGTAGGCCAGTTTGTGACTCAGATCACTGTCTGGGAAAGCCAGCATGCCTTTTCCCCACAAAAACACTTGTGCTTTGGACCTTCCTGCCTTGCAACCAGAGCTTAAGGGGCTGCTAGAGCTTGCTTTTGCTTTTCCACCCTCGCCATTTCTCAGACTAAACTATTGAGTTCTGGGCTAAACTGGGGTGGGTGATAAGGAATTTAAAATACATGTCTCTTGTGGTAGGACAGAAGTCTTTAAGGACCAAAATGAAGCTCATCCAGTCCCTGCAGATAAAGACTAACACTCAAATACATACATAGTCGCCTATACAGAGGTATATATGCCTGTCTAGTCCCTAGGTTACAAATGAGACAGGTTTTGTATCTTTTTTCTTAAGTTGATTTGAATGTAAGTTGGAACAGGTACATATATCTATTACCTATAATAGCCTCCACTTATAAGTGTGAGTCGTATGTCAGTCAGATGTTTGTAACTCAAGGACTTACTATAACAGCTTCAATTCATAAGTGCCAAGTTGTACATAAGTCAGAGAAGCCTGTATTCCCTTGGAGGATCTCTAATGTCTTTTCAAGCAAATGTCTCCTGCTGTGGTGCCTTCAGAAAAGTAGTACAAACTTTTTACCCATGCAAGAGACACCTTTGACCTGGCAAACCAAACCACATATACCCTAAGGCTCAACCAAACCTTCTGAATATGCCTGTCTACTCTTTTTTTGTTAACAAGTTAGGACAGGTTCAAGACAACATCAGTGCCATCAGACAGTTTGCTTCCAATCTCCAGGTGTAAGGCAGGGGGCTGGTGGACATCCTTCGCAATTCCCTTGGTCATTTTTTTTTTCCAACCTGGGAAAATTAATATTGAGACCAATCCTCATAAATTCTCTAATTCATTCATCCCATATAGAGGCCATTAAGCTACAAATGGTCCTATGTTTTCTACCAGTCCTCCGCATCTACCTCTGCCTCGCACCTACAAGTACAGACATCCACTGAAGACATATACCTAAGTCTCCTGGAGTAATTGCAAGAGGCCACCCTAATGAGAATCATCATCCCCCACTCAGCAGGAAACAGCCAAACTAGTCAATTTCCTTACCCAGTGATTTGGGCCTCTAGAATAGACAGTAGGAAAACGTTAAATAGATAGCAAGGGACCTCTGAGATTCTCCTAGGGATGAAAGTGGGTACCTGCCTGGGTGGTGCTTTAAGCAATTGCCCCACTTAGAAGAAGGACAAGGGTAGGCCCTATTAGTGCTGCCCCACCTTAATCCTGCCCTGAGCAACTGCCATAAGGTGGGAGGAAGAGGAACCCCTGCTAATCTGCAAAAGCCCTAAGGACAGGAAGCCCAGGCACAGTGGGATTCGGAGGGTGACCTAGAGGGACATAATTATGATGTCATTTAACTGTCCACTGAAGAGGTTCCACGGTGACATCTGAACTGTGAGTCCAATCCAGACAACGTAGAACAGGACCCCAGACCATTACCACAGTCTTTTTTGTCATGACAAGGGGTCCAATCATCAGCTGAGTCTACAGAGAATCTATCTTGCTTTGCGAACCTGTATCTTATTCTTGCTCTATAACCCTATCTTTCTCTTTCTCAATAAACTTCATTTCACACTTGAAAAAAAGAGAAAAAGAAAAAAATGTTGGACAAGATGCCCTCCTGGATCCCTGAAATTCTAAGCTATCTCTAGTACAGAGTTCTCCTCCAGAACTCACTTTATTCCGTAACAGCATGCGGATACTAAGTATGAGTGTGATAAGCAGTACAGTAAACTAACTTGACCTGACATCTTCCTCTGCAATGCTAATATTACCTATAGTGTCTATGCCAAACTAGAAATGACATAATTCCTGATCTTTATATAATGAAACCTTAAATGCTGTACTGATTTTGAAAATATTTGAGAATATCTCAAACACAAAAGAATGTCTAGAAGATTTTATAAATCTCATTCCTTAAATGTACAAGTAGTCAGCACAGAAAAATCCCATGAAAGAATCGGTAACATTTACCTGTCAGAGAAAAGTAAGAACTAAGAAAAAGAGAAAAACTGGAAATTACTTTAAGAAATTACAGTTTATAGGATTACCATATCTAAGCACTATCTGGTGAATCCTTTCTCAGGTTCCACCTGAACCTTTTCACTTTTACTGCTTCACAAGAAATTCTATCACAAATTGACTGAGAAAATGAAGTACACAACATAAATCAGTAGATTTGATTTCTTGATTTTTAACATTGAGTAAAGTACAGTAAGGGGGGAAGGTTGAAAGTACTGCTTCAGATAACAAGGCTAACAAAGATTTCAGGTAGCTCTTACTCTCAATAATTTTAGCTAAAGTAGATACTTGAAACTGTGTGTCTTGTATATAATAAGTACTTAATCTCTTAAATAAGGTAACATAAACACACAGCTAAAGCAATTTTAGAGTCCACAGGATCTGAGAAGAAGCCCTCAGAGATACTTGCCTCCAGCGTCTGTCCACCTAGACGGGAAATCAATTTGAAAATTTTTACATAGGAGGAATACTCATTTAATTTAGACAAATAATGATTATAGCTATAGGTCAACTTACACATCTATACAGGTAAACACACACAGATACACACAAGGAAAATTTACAAATTACTTTCATTGAGTCTTTAGATAAGAATGAGACAAGGATGAAAGATACTGTCTTTGACATAAATATCCTAGGTGTGTGATATCAATTTTCACTACTCCTTAAAACCAAGGCAAAATACAGACACTTCGTCCCAATTACATGTTTCTGGAACAAGAGAAAAAACACACTTCACTAAACTACCTTACCTAGGAACTTAATTGCTATTAAGCTACTTTTAGAAAATGTGAGAATTGTTAGCACTATTAATAGTTAATAGACTGATATTTGTAGGACTGTAACAGTGTGCGTTTGCTGCAAAGACGTATTTATTTCATTTTCAGAGAAAAAAGCAGTTCTGAATTGGGAAAGCCACTAGAGGAAATTAAACTCACCGCAAATTCCCTGGTCCCCTACAACAGCAAACAGAAGGAAAAAGAACCGAGAACACAGCCCAGCATTAGCCCCAAAGGAGATTGACAAAAGGGAGCGAAGGGACAACAAAACCGGACTTCCAGTTTGGCAGGAAGGCAGGTATGGGAGGAAGGTTTGCTGGGGCGGGGGCCCGGGCAGAGGATGCAGCCCGACGAGCCCTCAGTGCCCCTCGCTCCCCCTAGCCCATCCCGCGGAGACTGCAGGGCCGCAGCCGGAGCCCCACCGCGAGCCGCCACCAAGAGGTACTGACTGTACCCGCGCGCTCGAGCAGCTCTGCCCGCGGCGGCCACCGGCCGAGGCCGACCCAACCGCGAGGGCTGGAGCGAGCGAGCGAGCGAGCCAGCCGAGTCCCGCGTCCCCGCGGCGCCGCTCCGCCCACCGCCTCCCAAGACGCGGGCAGGACCCCAGCGCCTCCTCAGCCCGCTCCAGCCGGCGGGAGGCTACCCCAACCGCGCGTCGGCCTCCTCGGCGCCTCCCAGCCCCCCGCGAGCGGGGCGGTCCCCCTCCGCGCTCACCCCGTAGGCCTCCACTTACCTTCAATCGCCATGATGTGCTCGCCATGGACCGCACCAACTGGGTGGCGGGGGCGGCGGCGGGAGGGCGGGCGGGGGACGCGGCGGGCCCCCGGCGAGAGGGGCGGGGCCCAGCCCCGGCGTCGCGCTGCCGCTTGGCTGCCAGGGGAGCTACGGGCGCCGCGGGCTGGGGCGGGGCGGGGAGGGGCCCGAGCGCCGGGAGTGCGGGCCGCCGAAGAAATGGAACCTTCCCCCGGCCGCCGCCGCCGGCGGCACGTGACGCCGCCCCGCCCCCACCTCACCTCACCCCGCCGCCCCCTGGCGCGCCTCGCGCGGGGATTCAAAACAGGTGCCCGGCCGGGAAAGACGCTGCGCGCGAGACCGGCTCCAGACGCGCCCGACTCGCGGGGGCGGCCCGGGCCGGAGCTTCCATCCTGAGAGAGAAAGGATGTGGTCAGGACCATGGACAGGTCTCCTGGATTGAAAGGGGCTCGCGAATTCCCAGTGACTCAGAAGTGGTAATATGACGGCCTATTTTGTTTTTGTTTTGTTTTTCTGAATCAGTCATAAACTCGTCCCAGATCTCCTCTGAGCAATGGAGAGAAAGCTAGTTGGCAAAAGGCAAATTGGAGAGAAGGATGCTGAGGGCAGCAGCGCTTTCTCTCTCTCTCTCTCTCTATCTCTATCTGTCTCTATCTCTCATACACACACACACACACACACACACACACACACACACCCCTATCTCGCACGCGCGCGCACTTTACCACTTAGGCTCGCTCCTGGCAGGCCTTACCACCGCCCTGAACTTGGTTTCCCCTTCCCCGTTGGAAGTATGAGTTGACATCTGTCTACACGTTGGAAACACATTTGAGGACAAACAAAAATAAGGATGAGATATTTTGACAGAGAACCTGGAAAGAATGTCTCAAGCAGGTATTTTAAATTTGCAAGCCTATGAGCATTGGGAACAGTCACCGGGAGCCAAGAACGCAACAACAATTTGACTGTTTCATTTTATTTAAAGTACTTTAACTCTCAACTTCATTTGATGTTTTGAGGACCTGGACAACCAAGAAATAAACAACATTAAGGAATAAGGCGTTAGTGATTCTCCGTTGCAGAGAAAATGCAAGCTCGAGGTGCAAAGTAGCTATATTAGGCCATGACAAAGAGAAAATACTTCACACCACGTGAGGTTGGACTGTAAATATAAAGCAGAAACTGTCTTCCAATGCTTTTGTATAACCTCTCCCCCAGTCACAGATACTTCAATAGACATTCACTCTTTTTATATTCAATCGACATTCATTCTTTACCATTTTCATTAGTTCAAGGAATATCCGTTGAGCCGGGCACTATTATGAAAGTTAGCTACAAGCAAGAATTGTTCCTGGAGTATTAAACAAAATGCTGTTCTACCCAGAGAACACACTGAAATGGCTATACTTAAGGAAAGCTCTGTGTGTGTGTGTGTGTGTGTGTGTGTGTAGGCAACCTCACATAAAAGAGTCCTGAACTCCAAGACATTGATTTGAACTTGAAACTACAGTTCTATGTTTGTGGTTTCTGGCTAGCTCTGAGTAATTCAATTGTTCCCCTTTTTGAGAATTCATGTTGGCTTTCATATTGAAAGCCAGAAAATTGTAATCATTATTTCATACCACTTACACAGTTGCTTTATACATGACCAAGTTTTGTGAGCCTTCATAGAGTAGGTTAATATCAGTATACTTTCTTCAGAAAATCTATTTCAAGGGTTAGACTTGAGCTTCAAACTTCTCAATTCCAGTAATTGAGGCCAAGGTTACTTAATATCGATGACATTTTTCTCTAGATTAGAATGCAGAATTCTCCATACAAACATTACCTTTTAAAAAACAACTTTGTTCTCCGAAAACTAATTGAATGATTTCTGCAAGACTAATGTTGGAAAATATCATATGGATTATGTCAACTTCCTAACATTTCATGCAGATTCTGGTTTTCTTAGCAGTCACTTGGAATTAGCTTTTTAATTTGTTTTATATACTTATATTTCTAAATTACATTATAATTTTAGGGAGTGTCAATTATTTATAGTTTAAATGTTTATATTTTATTAATTGTACATCCTGCTTAATGACAAAAACGTTTCTAATCTTTACCTCATACCTTCAAACTATCTTCTTTAGTCTATACACCTTTATGCATTAGTGATGTTCATACAGCTTCTTCTTTTTAAATTATTGATGCTTTTATTTTTTTAAGACAGAGTCTCACTTGGTCGCCCTGGGTAGACTGCCATGGTGCCGTCATAGCTCACAGAAACCTCAAACTCCTGGGCTCAACCAGTCCTCTTGCTTCAGCCTCACAAGTAGCTGGGACTACAGGTGTGGGCCACAACAACCAGCTATTTTTTCTATTTGGGGGAGAGATGGGTCTTGCTCTTGCTCAAACTAATCTCGAACTCCTGAGTTCAAGCAATCCATCCACCTCAGCCTCCCAATGGTTCATTTAATGACGCAAACAATGTATAGTTTGTATAGGATTACAGGCATGAGCCACCAGACCCAGCCTCTTCATTCTTTATAATGAATTATTTTCAAAACAGTTTCCAAACATACTTCAAGCAATTACCAAATTTTCATGTCATGTGACAGGAGCTATGAAAAGTAGAATAGATGACGACAAAGTAATTTCCTTTATTATAACGATAAAATGGAAATGTTTTAGGTATTTTGAATTTCAAATAATTTTTAATAGAAATTTCAGTTAATGACAGTTGGATTTCCAGGAGAGCTACAAAGCTTAATTACCCTGTGATGTGAAAAAATTGAATATGTAGTGGCACCTGTAGCTCAAGCAGCTAAGACGCCAGCCACATACACCAGAGCTACTGGATTCGAATCTGGCCCTGGTCTGCCAAACAAGGACAACTACAACCAAAAAATAGCCAGGTGTTGTGGCAGGCACCTGTACTCCCAGCCACTCCAGAGGCTGAGGCAAGAAAATTGCTTAAGCCCAGGAGTTGGAGGTTGCTGTGAGCTGTGATACCATGACACTCTACCCAGGGTGATAGCTTGAGGCTCTGTCTCAAAAAAAAAAAAAAAAAATTGAATTAAAGATAAATTATGTCGAAAGACCAATTCAAAGGGGAAGTGGAAAAGAAATTTCACCTGCATCAGTTAAGTAGCTTTCATGTTCCAAACAAAAAGTAACCAGCAATATCATCTTAATAGGAAAGTATATTTACTGTTAACAAAAGTTCCAAAGTACTTTTAAGAAACTGCCTTTTTATTTATTTATTTATTTATTTTTTATTATCTTTATCATAAAATCATAGCTGTGTACAATAGTTAATCAAGGGGTACAATGTGCTGGTTTCATACACAATCTTAACTATTTTCATCAAACTGATTAACGTAGCCTTCCTGGCAATTTCTCCATTATTATATGAAGACATTTGTATTCTGCATTTAGCAAGGTTCACCTGTACCCTTCTAAGATGCACTGTAGGTGTGGCCCCACTAATTACCCTCCCTGCGCCCCATCCTCCCTTCTCCCCTCCCTACCCTTGCCCCTTTCCCTATATTCTTGTGTTATAGTTGGGTGATACCATTCATACAACAGCTATAAATTAGCTTCATAGTAGGGCTGAGTACATTGGATACTTTTTCTTCCATTCTTGAGATACTTTGCTAAGAAGAATATGTTCTAGCTCCATCCATGTAAACATAAAAGAGGTAAAGTCTCCATCTTTCTTTAAGGCTGCGTAATATTCCA
>CAUYON010079032.1:0-83520 GCA_963573935.1 Arctocebus calabarensis
CTGTCATAATCTCATAAAGAAGAGACTCTGTGCCTTGTGATGCCACTTCATCATTTTCAGGTATCCCTATAAGGCAGATATTGGTTTTCTTTGAGTTATCTCAGAGCTGTCTGAGAGAATGATCCTTTTTTGCCTTCCATTTCTCTTCTTCTTTGGAAGTTTGGGAGCATTTGAAAACTTTGTCTTCCATGTCAGAAATCCTTTCTTCTGCTTGCTCCATTCTGTTACTGAGGAATTCTACTGTATTTCTCAGATCTTTGAGGGCTGCAACTTCTTGTCTCAATGTGTCAAAATCTTTGGTCATTTTGATTTGAATTCATTGAATTCTTGAGACATCTTTTGGGTCATCTTTAGGATTACTGTTTGAAATTCTAATTCCATCTTTTCCTCCATTCCACTGATCTTATTTGCTATCCAGACTCTGAATTTGATTTCTGACATCTCAGTCATTTGCTTATGCAAGGGATCTTGTGCAGTATCTACCTTGTCGTTCCTTAGGGTAGTTGATCTACTCTGATTATTCATATTGCCAGAGTTTTTCTGTTGATTCTGCCTCAAGATTATTTTTCACTCTTGCCTATGACCCTCCTCAGAGTTGGGAAGGTGTCTCTCCCAGATCAGACCCCAGCAGGATCACTCCGTTGTTGCTAGATCTTTGTAGGGAGTGACCCTATGTAGTTCCTCTTGGACTGCCCCACCCAGGGAATTCTGGCTAAGGGTGCCACTCAGGAGTATGGCACGCCCAGATCAAGCAGCAGGGCATGGGAAGGGGCACCCAGTGGCCTTTGCAAAGGGAGCCCATGCCTCCAGCAGTCTCTGACTGGGAGGAGGGCTCTGGAGGGAGAGCAGGGGTCCTGCAACCTCCTGAGTCTCTGGACAGATGGGCAGGGCCAGTGCAGAGGCAGAGAGGGTACGGGAGGAGGCGGGTTATGTGGCTCCTGGATTTCCTGGCCTGGGCAGGCAGGTGGAGGCCCTGCAGTTCCTGGTGGAGTCCCTGGCTGGTGTGTGTAGCAGGCGGTGGCCCAGCATGGGGGTCCCAGTGGAGTCCCAGGTCACAGCAGGCAAGTTGGGCAGCCAAGGCCCAGCGGAGTCCCTGGCTGCTGCAAGTGGAGGGCTGAGTCCTGGCAGGTGCAAATCAGAGCCTTGCAGGGGTCCCAGAAGGCAGCAGGCCAAGGTCAAGCAGGGCACAGATTGGCTCTGCACAGGAGTCCCAGCAGAATTCTTTGCCACTGCTGGTAGTGGGCCAAGGTCCGGTGGGGTGACAATCAGGCCCATGCGGGAGTCCCAGCGGAGTTCCTGGCTGCTGCTGGTGGCAGGCCAAGGCCCAGCAAGGTGCCAATAGAAGGTGGGGATCCCTGCGGAGTATAGTTCCTGGCTGTTGTGAACTGCAAGAATGGGGCACGGATGGGAGCTGGACGGGGTTCCCAACAGGTGGCAGGCCGAGGCCAGTGTGGGGAACAGATCAGCACTGGGTGGGAGTCTCCGCAGACTTCCTGGCCACTGCTGGCAGCATTACAAAACCCAGTGGGGTGCCACTTGGGGTGTCCAGGGGTCCCTGCAGAATGAACTTCCTGGCCGCTGTGGGCGGTGGGCCCGGGGCATGGATTGGAGCTGGGCGGGGGTCTTGGCAGGTGGCGGGCTGAGGCCTGGCGGGGCACAGATCGGAACCACTCAGTAGTGCCCTAGGAGTTCCTGGCCTCTGCTAGCATGGGCAAAGGCCCGGAAGGGGTCCTGGAGGAGTTCCTGGCTGGTGTGAGTGGCAGGCCAAGGCCTGGTGGCACACCGGTGGCGTCCCTGGCCTGGGAACTGGCGGGGGCTCAGTGAGGCCCCTGAGTCTCTTACCTGGCTGGCTGTCTGGTCCAGCAGATTCGGAGGGTGGGCGCTGCTCAAGTCCTCCTCCCTCAGTTTCAGCAGAGGTCAGGCTTCTGATGCATCAGATAAGGGGGGAAGGGTGTCCTGGAAGTTCAGAATGGTGGAAAACTTTAGTTCAGTTTTTCTGCCTGAGGCTTGGTTTCTGGAAGTTGCAATTTGCCTCAAAGGTGACCTGCAGTTATTGCTTCTCTCTCTCCACTTGGCTCCCAGTCTTCAGCTCAATTGGGCAGTTTCTGGAGGTTGTCTTTCCTTTTGGACAGGAGCCTCTGTTGGAAGCTGCTTCCAGTCAGCCATCTTGACCCTCCCTCTCTTTTTTTTTTTTTTTAAGAGACAGAGTCTCACTTTATCACCCTCAGTAGAGGGCTATGGCATCATAGCTCACAGTAACCTCCAGCTCTTGGGCTTGGGCAATTCTCTTGCCTCAGCCTCCCAAGTAGCTAGGAGCACAGGCACTTGCCACAACGCCTGGCTATTTTTTTGTTGCAGTTTGGCTGGGGCTGGTCTTGAACCCACCATGCTCAGTATATGGGGCCGGTGCCCTACTCACTGAGCCATAGGCACCACCCTCTCCATTCAATTTTTTACTCATAACTACATTTACTTTAATAAAATCCTGCTTTCTAAATCTCAAATTAGCTAGGCTGAATGAACAAACAAAAAATCCGACTTTCACCATGTCTGTCTTAAAACACTAAACTGAATGTTGAAATCTTAACAGGTAAAATAAAAGCTGCATGACCTGAGTTTCCGCAATATGAGTCCAGCCATTCTCTCAATCCTGTACTACTTTCTGCAAGTGACAATTGTTTACTCCTTTTCTTCATAATTCACTTCTTGAAAAACCTTCTTCTGAGAGATTTTGTTCACCCTCCTGACATACTTTGTTCATCCCTCCTGCTTGGACTGTGAACTGCATAAATACATCCCTATTTGTGTCTATAGTTGATTTAGTTAGAGCAAAACACCAGACAAAAACTGGGCCTCTGGAATTATGTTTCCTAGAAATTGGGAATTGAAACCAAGACTCTAATTTTTCTCTTAAGAATGTAGACTATAAAGTAATGGAAAGCTATGATTGGGTTAGTGTAAAAGGGAAGGCAGTATTCAGAGAGGGGGAGAGAGAGAAGTGGTTGTTTAGAGAAAAGTTAGGAGTGAAAGTCTATGGGGAGAGGGTAAAGGAAGGAGACGGGGAGAGAGAAAAGGAGAGGGAGATTGAGAAGGAGAAAGACTGTGAGGGAGAGGGAGAAGGAAAGGGGGAAGGAGAGACAGAAAGAAAGAAAAGGAGAAGGAGAGAAGAGCGAGGAAGGACAGGGAAGGAAAGAGAGGGAGAAGCAAGGGAGAGGGTACTCTATTCTAGCTCCTTAGGGATATTTTGTTTCCTCTTCAAGTCCCTCTAGCCCGGAAGGTCTCAAATTTTCTAATGCCACAACCCTTTAATACAGTTCCTCATGTTGTGGTGACCCCCAACCATAAAATTATGCAATGAAAATAATTTTATGTTTGGGGGTCACCACAACATGAGGAACTGTATTATAGGGTCGTGGCATTAGGAATGTTGAGAACCACTGCTCTAGCCCATGCATTCTTGACAGTGGAGCTATCACTTCCAAGGGATCAACTGGTTCTTGACAGGGAGGCGGCAGTAAAATCTGACATTTTGGAATAAATCTTGACTCTCTAAAGCCCAAACCTACCTGAAAATTTCCTGTTCATTAGTATTTCATTTCATAATGAAGGGGAGAATTAGAAAAGAACCTCTAGAATAGCTCCTTAGGGGAATGATAATAAAAATAAGTAGAGAAATCCTTCTTTGGCCCCATATTTAATTAACAATAACTATTGAGCACTATTTATACTACAAGCACTATCATGGGCACCGGGGATATAGTGATAAATAAAGCAGCAAAAATTCTGTCCTGAGGAAAGCATCATGTTCCAGAAGGCATCCCAGTATCTTTTAAATCAATTTTATTTTTTCTTCAACATCCTCAATTAGGTACTTCTTTGAAAAAAAAATTCTTTTTTTAATATACTTAGTTTCTTATTTATTCATTTATTTATTTTTGGTTGGGGATTCATTGAGGGTACAAAGAACCAGATTACACTGATTACATTTGTTAGGCAAATTCCCTCTTATAATTGTGTCCCACCCCAAAGAGGTATGTCACACACTGTGACTCCCTGCCCCCTTCCTCCTTCTGTCTTCCCACCACTCCATTTCCAAAGCCCTTTCCCCCACCTCCCACCATGTACTAGGCCATCAATTGTCCTCATAGCAGAACTGAGTACATTGTATTCTTGTTTCTCCATTCTTGTGATGCTTTACTAAGAAGAATGTGTTCCATTTTCATCCAGGTTAATACAAAAGATGTAAAGTCTCCACACCTTTTATTGGCTGAATAGTATTCCATGGTATATGTATATACATATATAGATATATATATATATATCACAGCTTATTAATCCATTGCTAGATTGGTGGGCATTTAGGTTGTTTCCTCAAGTTGGCACTTGTAAATTGAGCTGTAATAAACAGTCTAGTGCAAATGTTCTTATGATGAAATAATTTTTTTCTTCTGGGTAGATGACTAGTTATATGATTGCAGGATCAGATGGGAGGTCTAATTTGAGTTCTTTGACATTTCTCCATACTTCCTTACAGAAAAGTTGTATTAGTTTGCAGTCCCACCAGTAGTGTAAAAGTGTTCTCTTCTCTCCACATTCACACCAACTTCTGTAGCTTTGAGATTTTTTAATGTGGGCCATTCTCACTGGAGTTAGGTGATATCTCAAGGTGTTTTTGATTTGCATTTCTCTAATGATTAGCGATGATGAGCATTTTTTCATATGTTTATTAGCCATTCATCTATCTTCTTTAGAGAAGGTTCTATTTATCTCTCTTGCCCACAGATATAAGGGATTGTTGGCTCTTTTTTGTTGATGAATTTTGAAGCTTAGTTTAGCAGGATACAGAATTCTACTCCGAAAATTGTTTTGTTTAAGAATTTTGAAAGTGATGACCATGATCTTCTGGCTTGGAAAGTTTCTGCTGAAAAGTCTGCTGTCACCCTAATGGCTCTGCCCCTGTAGGCCAGTTGGCACTTGGAGAATTTTCTGGCTGCTTGAAGAAATTTCTCCTTTTTCTTGATCCTGGACAAGTTCATTACAATTTGTCTTGGAGAAGCTCTGTTATAGCTGAGATGACTCAGGGTTTGTTATACATCTAAAAGGAGTGTGTCAGGATCTTTTGTAAAACTTGGGAAGTTTTCATTTATGATACTCCTTAGTAGAGCTTCCATACCTTTGAGACAATCTTCTTCCCTTTCAAGAATCCTATTATTCATATGTTTGAATGCTTCATGGACTCTTCTAGTTCTCTAAGTGACTGTCCTGCTTTCTCTCTCTTCTTTTTTGCTTCTGTGACTACCTGGGTTAACTTGAATACTTTATCCTCTAGATCTGATATTCTTTCTTCTCCATCATCTAATTTATTTTTGAAACCTTCTACTGCATCTTTACATTCCCTGATTTCCTTAAACTCTGACATATCCTTTCCATATTCTATGTATCTCTCATCTGACATCTAGTTCTGTCTTTCATTTTCTCATCCATTCCCTTTATTACCTTTATCATCCATATTTTAAATTCCTTTTGTGTCAAACCCATTAATTCCTTATAGGAAGAGTCTTCTGTAAAAGCTGCCTTGTGGTCTGTTGGAGGAGTTGCTCTATTTTGGTTTTTCTTGGTGCCTGATTTTTTTTTTTTAAGAGACAGAGTCTCACTTTGTCACCCTTGGTAGAGTGCCATGGCTTCATGGCTCACAGCAACCTCCAGCTCCTTAGGCCATTCTCTTGTCTCAGCCTCCCGAGTAACTGGGACTACAGGTGCCCACCACAACACCCAGCTATTTTTTTTGTTGCAGTTCAGCCAGGGCTAGGTTTGAACCTGCCACCCTTGGTATATGGGGCTGGCGCCCTACTCACTGAACCTCAGGCGCCTCCTCATGTGTGCTTTCTTCTTGTTCACCTCCTTGTGCTCCTTTTCCCTTCTTACTTCCTCCTTTGCTTCAGCTTACTTTGTCTCAGAGTTTAGGAGCTGAAGAAGCCTCTTGGTATGAGGCCAAAAGGGGAGAAGGATAAAGAGTGAGCAGGGAGAAACAAGAGAAAAGAAAGAAAGAAGAAAAAAGAAGGAAAGAGTAAAAGAAAAGAAAAACAAAAAAAGAGAAGAGAGAATGACAGAGAAATTTGAAGAACAGAAAATTGAAAGAGAGGATGAGAGAGATAGAAGAAGAAATGATATTAATCAGTACAGTGCTAAAGCCATGCCTGTAAATCTAGGATTTTGAGGGGTTAGGCTGGGTGGGTTCCTCAAAATCAGGCACTCCTTACCAGCCTAAGCATAGCTTGACTCTTTCAGTGCCAAAAATAGGAAGAGAAGAAAAAGAGCAAACACAAAAACAAGAAGGAAAAATTAAGTAAGGATGAAAAAGAAATAGAAAATCTCTGCAGTGTGGTCTTGCCAATGCTTTCTTCCGAGGGCCAAAGGTAGAAAAGTGTCTTGGCCTCCTTGAGCCAGACTACTGCTGTGGCCTACTTGTCAGATCATAGCAATGTCACCCCAGATTTCATCAAAAAGAGAGAGAGAGAGAGAAAAGAAATAATAATAAAATAAGAATAGACAAAGGAAATTTAAAATACCATTGAATCAAATAAAGGAGAGAGATAGAGAAGAGAAATAAAGAAAAAAAGAAGAAAGACCCAAAAAGGTGGGAAGGGGATACCTTAGCTGTTGCAGAAGCAATTCATGTGGGAGAGATGGGAAAAGTAGAAGAGTATCTATCCAAAGACAGAATAGACGAGTGAAATAGGGATAGAGGCTAGAATAATGGAACCAAAAAGTATAGGAGACTTTGCTCTTGATGAAAGTAAAAATGGAAGTTAAGAAAAGAACCAACCAAACAAATAAGCAAAAAACAAAACACATCAATACAAAACACCAAAAAAATCTAATTAGCCAAAAATAAGCAACCTCAGCACAAACAGAAGGAAAAAAAAGAAAAAAGGTAAAAATACTAACAACTACAAGAAAAAATGATATTTTATATATATATACATGTATATGTTTGCATATATATGGCAGAAAGGTCCAACTTTAATAGGAATATATTTGTGTTGCAATACATTGCCGGAACACGAGGTGGTGCCATAGTTTTATGTGACTGACAACACAGCTAGTAACCTCAACATTCAGACCCCGCTGGTTTGGGATCTTAAAGCTCTCCAGAATCCTTCAGAGGCAGGTCTCACAGTGCTCCCTGACAACAGTTCCCATGTGGTACAGGAGTTGCTGGTCTGATCCTAGCAGGTGGAACCAAGAAGGCCATGCCTTAGGCACCAAGTAAGAGGCCCACCCTCATGACCTTGTCCAACTTTCTCAGTGGCCATACTGCACAGGTCTCCCCAGCCAGGGTGGCTGTTTCAGCCACTGCCAAACGATGGCAAATCCACTCCACCAGCACTCAAATCTGGCTGGTCTATACCGTTCAAGTCTACTCACTCTTAGTCTCTTTCCAAACAACAGACAGCTTCCCCAGAGAACTGAAAACTGAAATAAGGCTTACTCCCTTCCCAGGACTCCATAAAGGGGCCGGCCATTCCCTCTGGCTTGCAAATTCCCACTGTGTCAGATCTCCACCTATTCAGTTCACATACTGTATCTGCTATATCACCACCTCGCTGGGCACCCCAAGCCTCAACTCCAGGTAAGGCCACCCTGCCAGGCATGGCTTGGTTTTCTCCCCTTTTCCAGTTGTACTTGGAGAACTCAGCCAAAACATCCTTCTATTCTGCCATCTTGTTCTGCCTCATGAAAGAAAATTCTTAACTAAAGTAACAAATCATCCTTCCAGCAAACGAGGAAGATATTTAATTTGATTTTTACATGTAGCTTCTTTGAGTCTGATGATTATACCTCCAAGTAATTAAACACTGTCTATCTGTCAGATAATGAATGTGAATAGGTCCCAATCATTGCCAAAAGCCAAAAGTTGGGTATGCTTTCTCACTATGATAAAGATGAGAAAATTGAGCTGTAAGGAGACTAATTTGCTTAAGACTTCACAGCTAGCAAGTGAAGCAACAGGAATTTTTTACTAGCACTGGCTGACACTAAAACAACTCTCTTTACGCTATACTATGCAGCTTTTGCTTGCCTCTGCACTGCCAAAACAAGACAGCTAGGTTTTCTTATCTCCTCTGAAACTTTGACAAGTCATCAAATTTCTCTGTGTTTTAGAAGTTTTATCTCATCTACAAAATCTCAGAAATAATGTCAAAATATAATAGTGATGCTGCTCACTTCCTATAGTTCTCTGACACAACTAAATGGCGAAGCATAAGAGCATCAACAGCTGTTCAATGTGATAACAATCACCCTGTAACTTAGGAAGTTCCCCTCTAAAGAGGAGTCCACTATCTTATTTCAGTTGTAGAATTTTATTACTGGTATTTTTTTCTGCTGTTTGGTTAATAAAAATAGGATTCACTGTTTTTTTATGTTGTAGACAATTGCATCGCAAATCATGTATAGTCACAGATTTCTCCATGAGATACTACTAAACTATTTTATTTCCTTTTAGACAATACTTAAATTAAGTTTTTTTAAATTATATTTTTTCTTTTAAATAAAAAATAGAAAGGTCAGTATACTCTTTGAAAGAAGCAGAGAAATGGATGAGGGAGCAGAGGACGATATTCTCTCCCTCTCTTCCCTTCTTTTTTCTTTGTTAACAAAAATATTAATGCTCACAGTGATCCTCTCTATTTAACAATGACAAAAATAAAGCACAAAGACATCAAGATGCAAAAAGTTAAGCTGTTGATCCCCTAATTATCAAAGCCAAGATTTATATGTGTTTATGTGTGTAGCTCCAACACCCATATTTCTTTCCCAACAAAACACAAGGCCTCCTAGAGTGCCAAGATAAAATCCAACCCCACCCCCCCACAAAACAGAACCTTCTCTCCCTTTCAAGTTTTGTAACATCAATTCTTTATGAGACTTGAATGAATGATAATGAATTCTCTCCTCTGCCCACATTTTCATTCCTTTTTTATTTCATTCAGCCCTCAAGCAAAGCAATTTATGGTAAAGGCAAAAGTAATACTTACCCTTATGTTGTTTTAGGACAAAGTCATTTTTCTTAGAAAACATACAATATAGTGCAAAAATTGGATATTCTAAATGAGTTCATATTTGTGTTTAAAAACAAATATAAGGTAAAAATTTTAAAGGGAAAAAAATGTGCAATGGCTATATTAAGCATTGTATGGCCACCTGCCTGCAAAAGGGGGATGTTCTCCATTTGCTTACAAAGTCAAGCTCTGGAATTTCCCCCAGGAGGATGGCTCTGCCTCGCATATATCTCGTCTCAGAATCATGTGGATGTCACCAACACCGCAGAATACTGGGAATTCCAGTCCCTGTGATAGATATAATTATTATTATCTCTAATACAATGCCTGTCTAAAGCACCCATAAGACAATAGACAAGAACACATAACAATCCCTTTCTGTATGACACTATTTTCTTTATAAAATAGGCTTTTATAAAGGCCTTGCTTCATATTCTCAGGGAGTGCTTCTCAAATAAAAATGCAAGCTCTCTAATTTTTCCTACTTCACTGAGTCAAACATTCTGGGGATTGGACCTGAGAATTTGATCTTGAATGGAACAAGCTCTCCAGGCAATTTTGGTGTACTTTTACTTACTCTAAGTCTCTGGTGATTTATTTTTATATGGCGTTAACATTTATAGAAAGTAATGTACCTAGATTATATAAATTTTATAGGAATAGAATAAACTAAGTAATAATTTATTATGCAATTTTTTGTAAACTGTATAGATTTAAGAAATATTTCCTAAGAATATTTTTCAAAAATATATACAAAATCATAGCTCAACTCATCTTCCATGATATTAATCATTTCTGTCTTTATGAGAATTCTTGTGATGATTTTTCTCTTTAGTTTAATTTCCCAAAAGGCATTTTGTCTCTCAAAGAAAAAAAAGTATGAACAAATTACCAATATATGAATCAACTAATATTTCAGGTAATAGTTGACAGGGTAAAACACAAGCGCCTCTGTGAAAGATATGTTAAAGGCATACACAGGGTACAAAGGAATTGGAAAGGTTTCAGGGGAGGGAAAGGGAAGGGACTATGATTATTGAAAATGTCAAATTAAATTTCAGCCTTCCAGTTTCACCTCCTACATGTATATGGCTCAAAAGCACGACTTTCATCCTTGCAACAAGAACAGGCTGGATAAACTGGAAACCATTTTTGGATCCATAAGAGAACTGAATTTTCAAAACCAATCTCTCTCCCCAAGTTCTAGAAAGACAAACACATCCAGAGAATCATACCTGAGACCTGCTGAAGCCATAAACTAATACTGAACACATAAATGGTAATATTGATGAATTGCTGGTGACCAGATGTAGACTGGCTTAAAAGTGAGGAACTTCTGGAGGACACAGCCTTAAGGATCCTTTATAATTTGTAGCCTTTACTCTTAGGAATCCAAATCTCATAAAAAGTCCCTGACTATCACTGGCAGGAGAGGAAGTATAATCACTGTGATATACACTCCTAAATTCTACTCCATAATAAACACCTGTTCTCAAGAACCACTTTGCCAGAACTTGAGTCTGGCTAGGGGAAGGGAACTCTCCATACTCCAGCCCTTTGGCTTTTCTGTCTCCTTTACATGAACGAGAAGGTAGAGTCAGCTAGGATCAGGGCCTTAGGAAGAGGCCCTAGAGCATTGCAGCTAGAGAAAGTTGAAGAAATACTTATAAAGGTCCCAGGGTCTAGTTGGCCCTGACACACAGACCCACCAAAAGAGTTATGTTTATTGTAAGATTACAGACAGCTCCCCATTCCCCCCACCTTACCACCAAACCAACAGGCTTCCGGTATAATAACAGTGGATAACAGCTGAAAGAACTTCGGGCACTGATAATCTCTGAGTAGTCCTTAGAGAAGACCAAACTCGGGAGATAAGACCACTAGAGAAATTTGAAGCTTCTGACAACTGTAGCCACATTACAACACCTATCTACAACAAACATTAAAAACAAAAGGCCAGCTCCTGCCAAGAATAACATAGAGCATCACCTTAAAGACCTATTTGTTTCAGTTCCTAATAGCCAATACAATATATCTATCATTCAACAACAAAAATAAATAAATGAATGAATAAATAAATAAATAAGATATACCAAATTTTTTGGGGGGGAGCTTAAACTAAGAGACTAATAAGTCATCACATTTATGCTCAGAAATGACATGAATGTTGGAATTCTCAAATAGAGAATTTAAAATACCTGTGGCAAACATTTTAAGGAATATAGTGGAAAGACAACCTACAAGAACAGATGTGTAGAGTAAGCAAGGACAATGAAAACTCTGAAAAGCAAGAAAACAAAACAGAAAGGAGGCTCGGCGCCTGTGGCTCAAGCAGCTAAGGTGCCAGCCCCGTACACCTGAGCTGGTGGGTTCGAATCCAGCCTGGGCCCGCCAAACAACAATAACGGCTGCAACCAAAAATTGGCCGGGCGTTGTGGCGGGCACCTGTAGTTCCAGCTACTTGGGAGGCAGAGGCAGGAGACTCGCTTGAGCCCAGGAATTGGAGGTTGCTGTGAGCTGTGATGCCACAGCACTCTATCCAGGGTGACAGTTTGAGGCTCTGTCTCAAAAAAAAAAAAAAGCAGGAAATGCTCAAAATAAAAAAATTGCTACATAAATAATGTTTTAGGTGGAATTTACTATAGATTCAATGTAGGTAAAGAAAGTATCCATGAAAATGAAGATAGGTCAGTAGAAACTTTCCAAATTGAAATTCTAAGAGAAAAAGAGAATGCAAAAGGAACAGATCACCCAACATCTGTGGGACCATTTTAAAAAATGTACTAGTTATGTAATTGGAATACCAGAACAGCAGAAGAAGAGGGGAAGTACAAAGCACATAAAACCCTGGAAGTAATAAGGGTCATTAATTTTTCGGTGTTTATGACAAACACAAAACCCCAGGTCTAAGAAAAGCAGAAACAGCAATCTGATCAACACAAAGAAAATATACAAAACCAGTACCACCTATCTGTGAAACAAAGGGCAAGGTGAAATCTGGGATAAAACCAATGGAAACAGCATTTAGAATAATAACAACATTAATAATAATAATATAACAAAAAATAGAATAATAAGAATAAGAATTGCTGCTGACTTCTTAAAAATCATACCAGCAAGAACAGAATGGAGTGAAACATTTAAAGTGTTGAAAGTATAAGACCAACAATCTAGAATTCAATATGCAGTGGAATGATTCTCAAAATGAAGGAGACATAAAGACTTTCCTCAGAAAAATAAAACAAAGAATTCATTTCCTGTAAAACTCCTGAACCACATATGAAATGACTCAGTCATATGAACTTATTGTTATTCTTTGAATACAAATACTGTAACATCTTTATTCCTATTAATGTGTTTCCTTACACTATTTTCTATCTTTTCAGTCTCCTTTTCGCAAATGACATTCATATGTTTTATAAACTACGTATATTCCTTTAAGAAAGTTCATGCGCTAATTGGGGGAGGTGTCTCAAGAGCAACTTGTTTCCACTTAGATTGGATGCACTCCTCCACTCACTGGTCCTTCCCCCAGACCGCCTGTCCACCCCACCTGCTGCACTCTGCTCAGCTCTGACCTGGGTTTCCCGGCTCTCTGCCCTGTGCCCTGACAGCCACTCTACTAAAGCCTTCTCTCCAGGCAGTATTACTGGGGATCATATGAACCCATAAAGCCACCCTGAACCCTGTCTTTAAATGTTTAAAAAAATAAAACACTATTTTGAAAAGAGGGCAGAGGGGAAAGCTCATATAACATTACCAGGCAACATTGATCTGTCTTCCCTAAATCAAATGTGAAAATGAGGCTTAATGATCACTAGAAGGAGCATTCCTAAGATGGTTTGAAAATTTCTTACTGTATGTTAGGAAATTTTACTCCAGAAAATAATATAGAAAGAGAGGCAGACATGGGGAGGGTGGAATTCTAAACTTTACTTTAGTCATTCTGGGCTTGAAGAGCCTACTAGACCTTCAAATGAACATGTATGGCTCTTGGAAAGTAAAGAATTGTTAAAATTTGGCAGTTAATTACATTGAGTCAGTAACAAAAGTGTGGGGTAGATCTTTAGATAGAGAGAAAATAAAGATAGAAAAAGTATAGGGCATACAAGATACTCTTAGAAAAAGAAAAAGAAATGTCAAGAGACAATAACAAACCCCCAAATCATCTTGTAACAGAAACTAATAGAGATGTTTCTAAGAAAGCAAATTGCATCAACAGTGTAAATGTTAGAGACTGGGGGTGAGGCTCAGAGAAAGCTATTGGCTTGGTTCTTAGCAGGAAAATGAAACATAAAATTTCCCTTTACTAAACTATGTATATCTCTCCCTTGGGTGACTCAAAGTTCCTACATTCTATACCAGGTCTGGTCAGTCTATGTGGTTATAAATGGGATTTACCTCCTTTCTCATTTCAGCTCTAAATGTGTGACCTTGGCCACAAGATTCATTCATAAACAGGTGCACAACCTGAGTTGAACCAATGAGATCCTCCTTCACACTATCGCAATAGCTATCAGGAATGAGAGTTTTTCACTCAAGTACATCTTTGTTCTTATAAAACATACAACTTACTAATTGTAAAAAATTTTAAAAGCCTTTATTTGCTCTAGAATGAAAAAAAGAGGTATTTGGATGATATTGACCCAATACAAAGAAGAATATTTACCATAGTTTTGAAAATTGGGATTTTTAAAGCATGTAATCATTAAAAAACAAAATCAAAATAAATTAGATGTCCAATATGACATACAGGCTGCATTGTCAAAACCACTTTAGAGTTTGTGTTCATACCCACGTCTCAACTTGTTTTATGGTGTCCAAATAGCCCTTATACCAAAATCTAACAAGAATATTAAAGAAAGAAAAACTAGTGACTTATTTAGTAAGTGAAAAAAGACACTATTATCCTCCAGAAAATATCAGTAAATTGAATTCTTCGATATGAGTGTCCCATCCTGAGCAAGTACAGGTTTTCCCAAGAATGAGATACTGGTTTAACATTAGAAAATTAATCACTGTAATTTACCACATAAATTGGATAAAGAAGAAAAATTATATAATCATCTCAATGGAGACAGAAAAAGCATTTGGCAAAAGCAATATCCATTAATGAAAAACATATTCAATAAACTAGGAATTTTAAAATGGGAATAGAAGGTAATGTTACCAATCAGATCGAATGTGTCTGAAAATTATTTATAATTTATACCAAAATGAATGGCAAAATGCTGAATGTTTTCCCCTAAAATTGGGGACAAAATGAGAATGGTCACCATCTGCACTTTTGCTTAATACAGAAGGTCCTAGTACAATAATGGGAAATAAATAAAAGGTACATAGATTGTAAAGAAAGAAGTAAAATTATAGCTCAGTAGTAATCAAGTCATAAAGGTAGACAAGAATTAAAAGGAACAGACAGGACAGTTCATAGGTGGAGCACACACACACAGTTGATTGGCGTCCACCAGGTTGCCAAGATGGGGAAAGGGTAATTATTTTTTCTTATTGTCTGTTTTATTTTTAGCATATGGTACTAAAACAATTTGACCTCTATGTGAAAAAAACATTAACCTCAACTCTATTCTTCAAGCACCCACAAAAAATGGCTCTGAGATTAATTATGGGCCAAAATGTAAAAGTTAAAATTACATATATGAGGCATCTAAGAGGAAATATAAGCTAACACCTTTGTGACTTTAGAATATGTAATTATTTTTCACATCAGGTAGGAAAGCACTAACCAGGAAGAAAAAAAAATGCACTTTCATTTTTTGTTTATATTTTTCTATTTTTAAAAATAGGCTCTTTAAACAACTGCTAGAAAAGTTCAAAAGCAACCCAAAACTATGAGAAAATATCTATAACAAATGTATAGGCCTAATTCTTACAATTCAAACATAAAAATACAAATAACACAGTAAAGAAACAGGCAAAGAATTTGAAGAGACATTTCACTAAGATAGATAATTGGTCAGTAAGCACATGAAAAAATGTTCAACATCCTAAGTTGTCCTGGAAATGCAAATTGAAACCACCAGGAGGTACCACCACATAACCACAGCAATGGCTTGGGCTGTTTTTTTGTTTGTTTGTTTTTGAGACAGTCTCAAACTGTCACCCTCCATAGAGTGCTGTGGCATTACAGCTCACAGCAACCTCAAACTCTTGGGCTTAACCGATTCGTACGCCTCCAAACTAGCTGGGACTATGGGTGCTCACCACATGGCTGGCTATTTTTTTATTGCAGTTGTCACTGTTGTTTAGCAGGCCCAGGCTGGGCTCAAATGTGCCAGCCTCGGTGTATGTGACTGGTGCTCTGCAGGTGCTGAGACTTTTGTTGTTGTTGTTGTTGTTGTTTTCACAACAGTGTCATGTGTTTGCAAAGGAAAGGAACAATCTGAACTTCAGACCTTGTGGATGGGATTGTGGATTGGAGGGAGCTACCACTTTGGAAAGCTCTTTTGCACTTTTGTTTAAAGTAAACATGTAGGGTAATTCTGGGAAGATGGCCTATCGGTAGCAACTCTCAGCAGAGGCTCCTGAGCAGTGGAAGAAAAACTGGACAGAATCAGACTCTATGGAGCCAAAGGTGGGGAGCTGAGCCAAGAAGAAGTATGGCAAGCTGTAACTCCAAGGAAGAGCATTCAAGAAAACAAATTACAGGTACAAAGCCTATCAAACTAGAGGATGGGACACTCCTCCCCCAAGCAGGAGGCCTGCTGCAGGCTAACCGTGAATGAGCAGGGAACAAAAGACCTCTCATTTTACCTTGCTGAAGAGAGCTGCTAAACTCCAAGTCTCTTTCTCAAGGGAAGTCCCACTTATGAGCCTAGACACCACCTTGCCAGGCATAAAATTGAACAGATATTTTCCCCCACAGGTCAAAACTCCCAGTCTACCCATTGGTGTGGTCTTGTCCTGAGAGATCTGGGCATAGTGTGGACTGCCAACCATCAGGATGGAATCTGTGACTCATGGGGGAAAAAGAGGGTATGGGAAAAAAGGGATACTCAGCAGATGGAGAAACAGTCCCTTGGTTATGAATATGCCTGGCTAGTGTTACTGTTGACTCTTGGGCTGTGTCTGGTGGGACAGGGTGCAGATCCCCCAGTTCTGATGGCACCCATAGTGGGAGAGTGGTTGCCCTGTGTGGACTGAGTTTGGCAGACAGGGCTGGTCCCCACTCCCTGCTGGGCCTGTAATCGAGGCTTACTAGGTGTGGACTGAGATCTGAGAGCAAGGGTGTGGCCCCTTGATTCCAACAGAACCCTCAAACAGTGGCTTACTTGGTGTAAACCAAGACCTGAGGGCTAGGGTGTAGTCCCCTGTCTCCAGAGGGGCTGGTGAGCAGAGGCTTAACGGGTGAGGACTGATACCTGAGGGTGGTGCAGTGCCCTGACTCTAACAGAGCCTGTGAATAGAGGCTTGCCAGGCAGTGGACTGAGACTGGCAGGCAGGGGTATGGTCCTCTGACTTTAACTGGTCTGCCAAGCAGAGGCTAGCTGGGTGTGGACTGAGATGGTGGGTGGGGGCGTGGCCCCTGGCTCCAAATGGGCCTGTGAGCAGAGAAGCAGACAACAGTGGCTACTGAGTCTGGTAGGCGCAGCATGGGTCCCTGGCTCCAATTGTGCTGTTGGAGACTCCTGAATCTCTCTCTATAGAGCAGGGTCTGCATTGCCTGAGACAGTTTAATTGGAAGCTGTACCTAGGGCTGTCCACTTGGGGACATTCTGAGCTTGATCTTCGAAGTTCTGTAGCAGAAAAGAACTGAAGGGTGGGGCTAGGTGCCACAGCTGTTTTATCCCTTCACATTTGAGATCTAAACCTAATACTGTGGCTTCTTAGGATAGGGTAGAGGTTGCCTGATATCAAAATAGAGCTAGCTTGCACTATCTCACCAAGTGGGGCCTCAGAGTTTCTGGCCAAAACTCTGAAACAGGCCATTGTAAGGTTGTAGGAGCTTGTAGGAGCTAAATACTTTAGTAAGGGGCTATCTCTACTACCTGGAAACTCCCAATTCAATCTCACCATACCATTTGTAATAACCAAATGGTGGAAAATAAACATCGTTTGGACCTAACAGAAGAACTCTGGCAACATGAATAACCAGAGTAGATCAACACCCCCACAAGAAATAATAAAGGAGATACAACTAAAGATGCCATGCATAGACAAATGGCAGCAATGTCAGAAATTGAATTCAGAATATAGATGGCAAATAAGATAAATAGAATGGAAGAAAAGATAGAAATTGAATTCCAAAGAGTAGCCCTACAGTTGTCTCAAGAAATTAATGAATTCAAAGCCCAAGTCACCAAAGATGTGGACATAATAAGAAAAGATAGCAGAGCTCAAGGAAATGGAAAAGTTAGTTGATGAATTCCAAAATACAGTAGAATTCCTCAGTAATAGAATGACCAGGCAGAAGAAAGGATCTATGAAACTAAAGACGAAGCTTTTAAACATTCCCAAACACTCAGAGAGGCAAACAAATGGAGAGCAAAAACTGATCATTCCCTGAGAGAATGTGGGATCACCCCCAAAGATCAAACATTCATCTTATATGAATTCCGGAAGGAGAAGAGGATGGTCTTAAAGGTACAGATGCTCTACTCCAAGATATTTTGGAGGAGAATTTCCCAAGCATTGCAAGAGATACAAAACTTTAACTAGCAGACAGTTTCAGAACCCCAGAAAGACTCAATCCAAATAAAGTATATCCTAGACACATTGTGCCAAAGTTAAGATGAAGGATAAAATTCTGCAAGCAGCCAGACATAAGAAAAACATCACCTACAAAGGGAAAAGTACCAGAGTGACTGCAGATCTCTCAGCTGAAACGTTTTAAGCCAGAAGAAGCTGGTCATTGACCTTCAATCTCGTAAAACAAAAAATCTTCCAGCCCAAGATCCTGTATCTAGCAAAACTGAGCTTCATTTGCGATGGAGAAATCAAATACTTTAATCACATACACATGTTGAAGAAATTTAACATAACTAAATCAGCTCTCCAGGATATTTTCAGACCCATCCTCCACAATGATCAGCACAGTGCTCTACCTCCAAAGTAAACTCACCCAGAAATTTTTGAACAAAACCCAACTTCCACTGTGGTGAAAGGATTAAAAATGTCCACTGGACATCTGAAAATCATGACACCCAAAACACAATAAGATTTATAAATTCTCTCAATTAATGTGAAAGGTTTAAATTGTCCTCTAAAGAGGCAAAGGCTAGCTGGCTGGATACATAAACTCAGACCAGATATCTGCTATATACAAGAATCTCACCTTATCTTAAAGGATAAAAAATAGACTCAGGGTGAAGGGGTGGACTTATATAATACAGGCAAATGGAAACCGAAAAAAAGCAGGGGTTGCAATTTTAGTAGCAGATACAACTGACTTTAAACCAACAAAGGTTAAGAAAGATAAGGATGGTCACTACATATTTGTCAAGGGAAACACCCAACATGAAGAGATTTTGGTAATTAACATTTATGCACCCTACCAAAATGCTCCTCAATTCATAAAGCAGACCCTAATGGATAAGAACAACTTGATATGTTCCTGCACTACAATAGTTGGAGATTTTAACACCCCTTTGACAGTTTTGGATAGATCCTCCAAAAATAAACTAAACAAAGTAATATTAGATTTAAACCTGACCCTAGAACAAATGGATGTTACAAACCTCTACAGAACATTTCACCCTAATAACACTGAATATACATTTTTCTCATCAGCCCACAGTCATCCTACAAAATAGATCATATCCTAGGACACAAGTCTAACATCAGCAAATTTAAAAGTGTAGAAATTATTCCTGTATCTTCTCAGACCACCATGGAATAAAAGTTGAACTCAACAGGAACAGGAATCTTCATACTCAAACAAAGCCATGGGAACTAAATAATCTTAGGCTGAATATTAGCTGGGTCAAAGATGAGATTAAAGAGGAAATCACCAACTTTTTGGAACAAAATGATAACAAAGACAGAAATTATCCAAACCTGTGGGATAATGCAAAAGCAGTCCTACAGGGGAAATTTATAGCATTGGAAGTCTCCATCAAGAAAACAGAAAGAGAGGAAGACAACAACTTAATGAATCATCTCATGCAACTGGAAAAGGAGGAATATTCCAACCTCAAACCCCTCGCAGAAGAAAAGAATATAACCAAAATTAGGGAAGAATTAAATGAAATTAAAAACAAAAGAATAATTCAGAAATCAATGAAACAAAAAGTTGGGTTTTTGAAAAGATTAACAAAATTGATAAACCTTTGGCCAATCTAGCCAGAAATAGAAAAGTAAAATCTCTAATATTATCTATCAGAAACAATGAAGGAGAAATAAGAACAGACATTTCAGAAATTGAAAAAAATCCTCAATGATTAATACAAAAATCTCTATTCCCAGAAATATGAAACTCTGAAGGAAATGGACCAATACCTAGAAGTACATCACCTTCCTAGACTCAACCAAAATGAATTAGAAATCTTGAATCCACCTATATCAATCACTGAAATAGCATAAACAATATGAAATTTCCCCCCAAAAGAAAAGTCCAGCACCAGATGACTTTACATCTAAATTCTATCAAATCTTTCAAGAGGAAATAGTACCAATATTATACGTTTTCCAAAGCATAGAAAAGGAAGGAATACTTCCCAAGACATTCTATGAAGCAAATATAACCCTCATACCAAAACCAGGAAAGGATCCAAGAAAGAAAGAAAATTATAGACCAATATCATTAATAAATATTGATGCAAAAATATTCAATAAGATCTTAGCAAACAGAATTCAACAGCTCATCAAAAAAAATTATATACTGTAATCAAGTTTGTTTTATTCCAGGATTACAGGGTTGGTTCAACATACTCAAATCTATAAATATAATACATCACACCAATATAATAAAAAACAAGGACCATGTGATTCTGTCAATTGATGCAGAAAAAGCCTTTAATAATATCCAGCTACTTTCATGATCAGAACACTTAAGAAAACAGGCATAGAAGGGACATTTCTTAAACTGATAGAGACCATCTACAGCAAACCCACAGGAATGAGGCAAGAATGCCCGCTGTCTCCATTCCTATTCAACATAGTAATGGATGTCTTAACCATCACAATCAAGCAAGAGAAGGTGATCAAGGGTATCCAAATAGGGTCAGAGGAGATCAAATTCTCACTCTTCACTGATGATATGATCTTATACCTGGAAAATACCAGGGACTCAACTTCAAAACTCTTAGAAGGGATCAAAGAATACAGCAGCATCTCAGGATACAAAATCACTACATACAAGTCAGCAACTTTTATATATGCCAACAATAGTCAAGCTGAAAATATAATCAAGGACTCTATTCCTTTTACAATAGTGCCAAAGAAGATGAAATATCTGGGAATTTACCTAACCAATGATGTGAAAGATCTCTATGAAGAGAACTATGAAACTCTGAAAAAAGAAATAGCTGAAGATGTTAACAAATGGAAAAACATACCATGCTCATGGCTGGGAAGGATCAACAGTGTTAAAATGTTCATACTACCAAAGCAATCTACAGATTTAAAGCAATCCCTATTAAAACACCATTGTCATACTTTAAAGAACTTGAAAAAATAGTACTTCATTTTATATGGAATCAGAAAAATCCTCCAATAGCAAATACATTACTCAGAAATAAGAACAGATCAGGAGGTATCACATTACCAGATTTCAGGCTATACTATAAATGTATAGTGATCCAAACAGCATGGTACTAGCACAAAAACAGAGCGGTAGATTTATGGAACAGAATAGAGAACCAAGAGATGAACCCAGCCAGTTATTGTCATTTGATCTTTGACAAGCCTATCAAAAATATTCAGTGGGGAAAAGACTCCTTATTTAACAAATGGTGCTGGGTGAACTGGCTGGCAATCTGTAGAAGATTGAAACTGGACCATAACCTTTCACCATTAATAAAAATTGATTCTCACTGGATAAAAGATTTAAACTTAAGACATGAAACTATAAAAATACTAGAAGAGAATGCAGGGAAAACATTTGAAGAAATTGGCCTGGGAGAATATTTTATGAGGAGGACCCGATGGGCAATTGAAGCAACACCAAAAATACATTACTGGAATCTGATCAAACTAAAAAGCTTTTGCACAGCCAAGAGCACAGTCAGTAAAGCAAAAAGACAGCCTTCATAATGGGAGAAGATTTTTGTAGGTTATACTTCTGACAAAGGTCTGATAACTAGAATCTATTGAGAACTCAAACTAATCAATAAGAAAAGAATAACCCCATTTCTATGTGGGCAAGAGACTTGAACAGAAACTTCTCTGAAGACCGGCACATGGCCTACAAACACATGAAAAAAATGCTCATCATCCTTAATCATCAGAGAAATGCAAATCAAAACCACTATGAGATATCGTCTAACTCCAGTAAGATTAGCCCACATCACAAAATCCCAAAACTACAGATGTCGGCATGGATACAGAGAGAAGGGAGTGATTCTACACTGCTGGTGGGAATGCAAGCTAATACGACCTTTTTGGAAAGAAGTTTGGAGAACACTCAAAGAACTAAAAGTAGACCTACTGTTCGATCCTGCAATTTCTCTACATGTATATACCCAGATGATCAAAAATTATTTTACAACAAAGACATTTGCACTAGAATGTTTATTGCAGTCCAATTCATAATAGCCAAGACATGGAAACAGCCCATGTGCCTATGTACTCATGAATGGATTAACAAATTGTGGTATATATACACCATTGAATACTATGCAGGCATAAAAAAAGATAGAGACTTCACATCTGTTATGTTTACCTGGATGGAGGTGAACATATTCTTCTTAGTAAAGTATCTCAAGAATGGAAAAAAAAGTATTCAATGTGCTCAATTCTACTATGAAATCAATATATAATTACATACACACTCATATGAATGGCAAAACATAACTATAGCCCAGAAAGGAGAAGGGAAGAGGAGAGAGCAGGGAGGGGAGGGGGGATTTGAGAGGAGGGAAGGTATTGGGGAGACCTCACCTAATGTGCATGATGCAACAGTACATTTCAAAACTATTAAGAAATGAGTATAATTGTGATGGATGTGTGACTTAGTTCAATGTAAGCATTTCACATTGTAAATCGAAGCAGTACCCTGAACCCATAAATGCATCAATGTACAAAGTTATAATTTAATAAATAATAATAATAATAATAAAGTTAAGCATGTAACTGCCCAGCAATTTCACTACTATAAGTTTATTCAGCATGTATAAGATAGAACGTATATGTAAGTAAAATGATTTGTGCAGAAATGTTATTGACAGCCTTATTCATAAGGCTGGAAGTAAACTGAGAGCAACATAAATCTCTGAACAAGACAATAAACAAATTATGTGTAGACAGATAAGGGACTGCTACTCAGCAATACATTCCTATCATGCAAAAATGTGGATTAATCATTATCCTGAAGAAAAAGTCAGAAGCTAAAGTTGATATACTGTATTATTCCAATTACATAAAGCTAAGTTGTGGTGAAAGAAATCATGTAAATGGTTTTCTATAGGTGAAGTGAATTCACTGGAAAAGAACACACATGAAGTTTCTGAAGTGATAGAAATAGTCTGTATCTTTACAGGGTGTCAATTTCATGAATATATACATTTATCAAAATTAATTGAATAGTACACTTAAAATCTTTTCAAAAATGCACATGTAAGTATATGTAAATTATATGCATTGTATTAAATGAATATGTAATTATATGTAAATTATACATTCCTAAAGAAAATAAAATTAACTTTGCTTTCCTCACCTATGTTTAAGTGAATTGTATAGTTACAAAACACACTAAGAAAGCATACATAATACTACAGAATCAACTTACTTTTAAAATTACTTTGACATCTTTACATTATAATTGATTTCTTCTGTAATCCATGTATTTTATTCTACACATTTAAAAACATTAGTCTCCAATAGGTTTCATGTGACTGCTAGTAAGTTTTTAAAAATCCTGCACCAAAGATCAGACTCCAGAAGCTATATTTGTATTTACCACAGTGTGGAAAATAAACTCGTAAGTTCCATATTCTCTAACTCAGTTCTAGCTAGACACTAAGTTGCAGCCAGAAACAATCCCCATTTAATAAGAAATATAAAAAGTGTTTTTAGACAATAAGCACCCACACTACCCATTGCACACGTCTTGTAAGCCATCATAAATAAGGCTCATTCATGACTCCAAGTCAGTTATAACTTCTGTTACATTTATTTGTGTTCGATGTCTTGTCTTCATTGATGACTTTCTCTCAGGTGAAGAATAATCAATACTTTCTGTTATGTTTATTTTTTCTTCTTTAATCTGAGTTTATCAGAAGTACTTTAAACTGTGAAAGGCAGTCGTGACACATAAAAGAAGCCATCTAAAAAAGTAAAAGGGCTCTAGTGGTGGGATTTGAGGACGCAAGGTCTCACAGGAAGTTCTCAGCTCCCAGACTTGGGTCTCTGGGCTTCTTGCCTCGGAAGCGCAGCCGCAGGCATCTGGGAAGGTGAAGAGCTTCCCAGGATGATGCATCTAAGCCTGTCCACCTCACAGCCCTCCTGGGATTCAGGGCTGGCCTGACCCACATCGTGTGGGGAGTCGATAGGCCAGGATCCGAGGTGCAGAGGCTGTGACCATTGTGGAGATAGCACCCAGGGTGGCTGTAGGCATTGTGGGCTCCGTGGAAACTCCTCGAGGCCTCCGGACTTTCAAGACCATCTTTGCTGAGCCTATCAGCCATGAGTGCAAAAGGCGCTTCTGTGAGAAGTGGCATAAATCTAAGAAGAAAGCCTTCACCAAATACTGCAAGAAATGGCAGGCTGAGGATGGCAAGAAACAGCTGGAGAAGGGTTTCGGTGAAGAAGTGCTGCCAAGTCATCCGCACCATTGCCCACACCCAGAGGCGCCTGCTCCTCTAGGCAGGAGAAAGCCCGTCTGATGGAGATCCAGGTGAATGGAGGCACCGTGCCCAGGGAGCTAGCCTGGGCCTGGGAGAGGCTGGAGCAGCAGGTCCCTGTGAACCAAGTGTCCTGATGAGAAGATCGCCGTCATCAGGGTGACCAAAGGCTAAGGCTACAAAGAGGTGACCAGTCGTTGTCATACCGAGATGCTGCCATGCAAGACCCACCGAGGACTGCGTAAGGTTGCCTGTGTTGGGGCGAGGCGTCCTGCTCATGTGGCTTTCTCCGTGGTGCCAGCTGGGCAGAAAGGCTACCATCACCGCACGGAAATCAATAAAACAATTTATAAGATGGGCCTAGGCTACCTTATCAAGGATGGCAAACTGGTCAAGAACAATGCCTCTACTGATTATGACCTGTCTGACAAAAGTCCACTATGATGAAGTGACCAATGATTTTGTCATGCTGAAAGGCTGTGTGCTGGGAACCAAGAAGCAAGCGCTCACCCTCCACACGTCCTTGTTGGTACAGACCAAACAGAGGCCTCTGGAGAAGACTGACCTTAGGTTCACTGACACCACCTCCAAGTTTGGCCATGGCCCCTTCCAGACCATGGGGTAGAAGAAAGCGTTCATGGGACCCCTGAAGAAAGACCGAATTGCTAAAGAAGAAGGAGCTTAATGTCAGGAACAGATCGTACAGCTGGTGGGACCTCAATGAAAGTTGTTTTCTAATGACAAAAATAAATAAAGAAAGAATAAAAAATGAAAAGGTTTTTTAGCTTTTTGTAGATTTTTGAAGAACAAGAAAAAAAGGAGTGATAACTACACTGATCATATCAGTTATAATGTGAACAGAAATAATCAGTTGTGGGTTTTATGAATTGAGACTACTTACCTTTTCATATTCGATTATTAGAATATTATTGTTTCAATCAGTGTGTTCAAATTTAGAGATGAAAAGGTTACATGTCAGGTGCCCATAGTCTAGTTAGTGAAAGCTTTTTAATATTATAAATGTTAACTTCTCCCACTGTTATCATTTTACATTGAATGCAAAGAGTTCTTACAGAACAGGAAGCTTCACAGCTGAAATGTTTTAGGAGGATGTACTTGAACTCACTTTTCCAGCAGCCTGACTTCACTTCACTTCATTAATTAGCTTAGTGCTTTATTCAGTTTGTAGATTCCTTTTAATCAAGGTGGTGAAAACCGAGATTTGCTTACAGAATTCTTAAAGTTTTTTCTTAAAAAAGTAAAAGAAATATTATATATCTACATATAATATAGACGTGTAAACATGTATTTGTAGCCCACATGTCTGAATCTGCTTACTAAGAAAGCCAAAGTGCTTCCTGTCATACAGTTTGCAAGAAACATTCCAAGACCGCTATTTGAAAGTAGTAACTAAAAATATTTATTACAGAAAATCATTTTGTTAGAATGTATGTTGCAAAACAACTGTGTTTGTTCACTCAAAGTTGAATGGTCTGTATTTTTATAGAAGTTGATTTTACCCAAAACCTTTGTGATGATTAACTTACTACAATCTTGTTCTAATTAACTCAAGCACAAATAAAAGAATGGAATATTTTCTTAAAATTAAAAACATGGTTAAAGGTATCCTATTAGTAAAATTTACTTGTCCAAAAAGTGAGTCAAACAAAATCATTTTAGAAACTGCAAAGGCTCATATCTGTAATCCCAGCATTCTACAGGATTGCTTGAGCTGAGGAGTTTGAGCATCTTTAGCAAAAGCAAGGCTCCATTCCTACTCAAAATGGAAAAATTAAGTTCCTTGGAAAGTATTTATCTAGCCAAAGAAAATGTAAAAAAAGAAAACTTAGCCTAGTCGTGGTACCATCTTTAGTTCCAAATACTCTGGAGAGTGAGGGAAGCGGGTCACTTGAGACCAGGAGGCTGAGGTTGCAGTGAGCTATGATGAAGCCACTGCACTCTACCTAGGTGACAGAACAAGACTTTGTCTCAAAAAAAAAGTAAAAACTATAAAGACTCATTTTACTTGTGATAATGGTACATTGACCTAAAGAAGTTAGGTATAATATTCATGACAGCAGAAACCACACTTCTTCAATGCGTGATTATAAATACCTATTAAATAGCTGGCAGTGACATGGAATATTAAATATATCTCAAAATATTTAAAAGATAAATATGATAGTTCCTAATTAAAATAAAATAACTTCCTAAAGGTTATGGACATATGATGAATTATAGTCTTACTTTTCCTAAAATTGAGAATCATTTTAAAATTACAATTATAGAGAAATACTTCATTAATATTTTGAGAAAAGAAAGTGTAGAACTGCAGTTACTTCTGTATTGGCATTTTTCAGAATAGAGGAACTATTAAGAAGTTAAATTTTGTGATGTTCAGGGAGGATGAAAATGTTTTAAATGTAAATAAGAAAGTGTTAGAAGGCAAGTAATTAATGTCTTTGCAGCCAAAGAATTTAATGGTTTTTTGTTTATACTCCTATTTAGAATACTAGACCATCCTTCCACAGCTCTTCGAACATTAAGCCATTTAAAATTTATCTTGTCTCTTTAGCCAAATGATTAAATATGCTTATTTTGCAATAAAAAACAATGACCTTTGGAAAGTCTTTGATTCTTTCACACATTAGCTGCCAAGCAGCTGGTCAACAGATAGAAGCTCAATAGTCCCAAAGACTCCAATTTTAGAGACTTTTTTCAATTACGAGCCTGCGCTTGGGAATTCAATGTATTTGGAAAGGATCCCAATAATGGAACAGATGAACTCTTTTTTTTTTCTCCTGCTTAGCTAAAGCCAAAATCTAAAATTATAAAAATGATTATCACCCAAACCTTAACCAACTATGATGCTGAAAATCACAACAAAACAAACAACTACACTCCTTCTGAATTTTCAGATTTCTCATTCTTTAATATTTGTGTACATTCCTCTCAAAGCATACACTATATTCATGAGCCTAATGGCATTACATTACAGCTATAGTCTTACACATAAATTCTGCAATCCTTTTTTAAGAACATACACTCTCTTAATCAGGTGTCTGTATATTATGTAAAATTTTCCACTTTTACTCTCAGGAGAGGCCTGTCTTAAATTCTTCATTGTTACCGAGGTGATAGAATATTTACATTCACTGTAAGTACAGATGTGTTTATTTATTTTCCATTTGTCATTTCTGTTCTTTCTTTTTTCCTCTTTTCCTGCCTCCTTTGGGACATATTAAAATTTTTATGATTATGTTTTATCTCCATTCTCTGCTTGCTACCTATTATTCTTTATGTTTTAGTGAGTGCAATCGAGTTTGTCCTACTGCTTTTTCACTTACCACAGGCTGCACTGGAAGACAATGCCATCGGGCACATGGAAAGAGCCACACGACAGGGAATTTCCATTGCCCACCTGTTGTCCTTCCTCCGATTGCTGTCACACACTCTGATTCTGTATATATCATAAATACATTTTTATCATTTTAACTTTAAACAATATATTGCCTTTCGAAGAGTTAAAAATGAGAATAACTATCTTTTATGTTTATTTGCATAGCTCCTATTTCTGACACTTTCCGTTCCTGTATGTGTAGAGCCAAATCTCCTAGTATCTGTTCTTTCTAATATTTCCTAAAATTTTTTTTGCCTGAAAACATCTCTAAGAGATCATTTATTTGGGTTATAGAATTCTAGACAGCTTTATTTTTCTTCCAGTACGTCAAAAGTGTCGTTCTATTATTTTTTTTGCTTGCTAACTTTCTGACAAGAAGTCTACTGTTTTTCTTATTCTTGTGATCTGTCATATAAACTATATGTTTACTTTGGATCTCACTGCCTTTAAAGTTATTCTTCTTTATTAGTGGTTATCAGCAATTTCCTTTTTATGTACCTTTTTTGTCTCTTTCCCATTTGTTTTTAACATGCCTTTCCCTTGGGTTTTGTTTGTTTATTTGTTTTCTTTTTTCTTTCTTGCTCTATTGTTTCTTCTGTTTGGGTTGGTTGAACTTCATGGCTTTCTGGACTTAACAATTTTCATAAAATTAGTAAAATTTTTCAACTATTTTTTTCTTTAAATATGTTTCCTTGACTGCTATCTCCTGGATGTCCCCCTTGGGGTGTGTGTGTGTGTGTGTGTGTGTGATATTTTTTCCCACATCATTGATGTTTTGATCTTTTTGCGTGCTCTACTTTGTTTAGTTTTTATTGCTAAATACCATCCAGTGTGATATCAGTCACAATGAGTCAGATTTTTATTTCAGATATTATAGTTTTTATCTAGATGTGCCATTTGGGCCTTTTTTATGGATTCCACTTCTCAGCATGTCCATGTTTTTTCCTTTCTCCTTGTACTTACAGAAATAATTATAACAGCTTTTAAAGATCATCATCTGCCATGTTCATTATCTTTGTCATTTTGGTCTATTTTTATTGACTGTTTTTTCCCCTGTTTTTTCGACCACCTAATAATTTCTTACTGGATGCTGAACTTTTTGGATACTGAATTTTGTTTATTCATTGAGATAGTCACAGAGATATGTTCCAAACTAAGTTACTTGAAAACAGTTTGATCCTTTTGAACTTATTTTTCAAGGCGTGGTGATGTGGGTAAAGCACACTATGGTTAATTTAGAACTATTGCTGTAACCTTTCTGAAAATTCTCCCTGATGGCTATGCATGAGGAGGTCTTTACACCCTGTGGGTGGGAACATACTGTCCCCCACACTGTGAGTGCAATTGCTAGGTCATGCTCTCCAGGCCCATTTCCCAGCCTTGAGGAATTTCCTTTCATGCATACGCAGTTGTCAGTGTCCAGGGACAGACCTTATGCAGGGTTGAAACTCTGTGCCCTAAGCTCTTGGAGGATGCTGGCCTCCTGTCCATGTCCCATGGATGATAAGCCATAAGCTCTGGCACTTAACAGAACTTTCCATCTTTGCTTTTCTTCTCTAAGATTTTCCTATTCCCCAATATATAAAAATGGTTGTTTTATGTATTTTACCTAGATTTTAATGTAGGAAAGATCAGGTTTCTAGAATCCATTATGCTCAGAATTAAAGTTTTAGCTTACTAATTGTGTTTATAATTCATTGTATTTCTATTTTTTCTGTCTTTTAAAGTTTCAAATTAATTATAATTTTATTTTCAGAATTTATCATTTTTCATGATGCAGTACTCTTTTTCTTCGTGTTAGAGTGATTTTTATTTAGTGTAACTTTTTGAATTCTTGGGTAGCTAAGTTTCCTTGTTACTACTGACTTTCTCTCATCATAGATTATTTCCTTGCAATTTGGAATATTTCCTGGGTTAAGAATCATCTGTCTAAGCCAGATTTGTTTTTACCTCATCCAGGAGTCCTAGGGTCTAAGAGAGAACTCTGAACCATCTGAGTCCCATATATTTTTTTTAATCCAAGTCTGTTTTCTTTGATTATTAAGCTTGATGCTTCTATTTTAAGTCTTCAGTAATTATTGATTGTGTGTATCAGGATCATTTTCTGGGCTATTTCTATGTGCTTTACTTATTTACTATAGCCCTCCTCCCATGATCTGCAGGTTGGGGTGGGATGTGACAGGTGGAACCTAGACCTAGAACAAGTCTTCTGAGTGTGGGGTGTCTGTGTTCGTGCTTACCATTTCCAGTCCAAAATTTCTTACTTTCAGAAATTTCTCAGAGCTCTTAACTATACTCTGAGGATAGCACTGATTATTATCCAGAATGGTGTTTTATGTGTCAGTATACAAACAGATATATAAAAATCATTATATAGCAATATATAAACATGTATGCATATGTGTTTCTGGATGTACATATATAAATACATAAATATAATGTATATAAATATATAAAAAACATGTGATATCTGATAAGTCTGTGAACTCATATATGTAAATATATAAATATAAATATGTGAGATCTGATAGTTAAGTCTATGAACTCATCCTAGAAAAAGTGCTGCATGCCTCATTGCTGAATCACCCTATGGTCACCTTCAAAGTGCTCTTCTTGGGAAGCTGTGCACCGATACCAGTGCCTAGTCCACTCTTCTAAGCGATTTTGGAACTCTTTTTCTGGAATGACCATCAGAGTTGGCATCATATTACCCTTGATTTCTTAAATGTCATCACAATTTCTTCCTTTAAATATTACCTTCATTTTGGGGTAAAGGAAAAATCAATGGGGGCCAGATCAGGTGAGTAGGGAGGGTGTTCCAATAGAGTTGTTTGTGCACTGGCTAAAAACTCCCTCACAGAGAGTGCAGTGTTTCCTGGTGCACTGTCGTGATGCAAGAGCCACACCTTTCTCATGCCAAGGTTTTCAGTTAAGACTTTCCTGTTACTCTATTGATATGTTCTTGGTCTGCTGTGCATCTCACAGTCAGCTGATGATTATGATGCATAATTCAATGGATTTTTGCAACTTTTTTATCAGTTATGTTCATTACTAGCCTCTCTTCAGATCAGTGATGCTTTCTCTCCCCTAGGAAAAATGTTTGATCCATTTGTACACTAATGTCTTCTTCATGGAATTATCCCCACAACCTTATACCACTATGTCCCTAATTTCACTTCTAGTCTTGCCACATTTTGAAAGAAATTTAATGTTTGTTCATTGTTCTAATTCAAGCTGTGACATTCTCACAAAGGGACACAGAAACATGCACAAGGACAATAAATGCCACTCAGCAGACACTACCACATATTGACACAAAAACAGCTATGAGACACTGATAAACCAAGGTTATGAAACCTTACTAAACTGTACAGTGCTGCCAATATGAGCATGTAGTACTAAGTTTGTGAACCTGTCAGACCTTTCTCTCTGTATGTGTGTGTGTATAGTTCATGATTCATAGCAATGTTGGAAAAGAAAGGTTTTAGCCTGTGGTTGGTCCTAGATCCTGGTGCAGTTTCCCAACAATAATTTTCTTTCAAAAATTATTTAATTTTTCTGGTGACTTGGGCAATCAGATTTTCTGGAGAAGAGGAAGGCAGATGCCATTGAAATATTTTATTGCTTATATTTCCCAAGAGAAGTGGAGCATTCCAGGCCGTGCAGGGCACATGGAAAACACTAGGCTTTGGTCAGCAGGCAGAAGCAGAAGCTGGTCTTGAGAAAAGCCAAGGCCAAGGCCTTTGAGGGGTTTCTGCAGGAAAGCCAGGCAGAGCAGAACAAATGCTTTAGGACTGGCTAGTGTGAAGCTTTCTTTGTTCTGTCAGGTTTTGAGCTACAGGAAGGACTGTGTTGCTCGATAGCAGGGTTAATTTAGGGCAGGGAAAATATTGATTTGGTGTACAACAGTTAGAGAAAGGAGTTGCTGGGACTACAGCCACCTGAAGACGGGCTGGTTGGCATATGAAACACATTCCCCCAGCTGAGCCCTTTGCTCTCTCTAAGAATTGGCTAGCCCTGGGAAGGGAAGCTGTTTTGAGGCCAGCAAGTTTTTAAGATGTAATAGCATCATATAATACAGAAAATAAAAAATACAATTAAGACAAGAAGAAGTAGAAATGTGTGTTTTAGCTGTCAAGGCATAATCTGGCAATTAAAATATATTACAGAAGATGGAAAACAGTGGTAAGTTTAGATCATTATAATCATTACCATCTAAACTAATACTTTTATTTCTCTAATATTACTTAAGTTTTAAATAAAACACTCTATACTATGCTTCCTAAAAGAAAAACTTTAATGTAGTATGAACAGTTTGAATTTTTGCTATGATAAGATATATTAGATAAAAATATCTTTGACTTAATATTAATGCCAGAGAAAAGCCAAGTGAAAATATAACATGATTATACATGGGTCATTACAAAAGTTTTGAAATGAACAAAAATCAAGAAACACAAAATCTGTGTGGAGGGAAACAAATGAAGGCCTGTCAGGGGCTGAATTGAGCAAATTGAACTTGCACAGATGAATCAGAAAGGACACTGTTAACTGTGTTTCTTAAAAGTAAAATAATGGACCACAACACAGGCTGTGTCAAAACTTTCATAGTGACCTACATACTTATGAGCTTTCCAAAGGAAGAGACCCAGAAATGATCAAGACAAGAAGGAACTATTAGAAACACATATATTTCATGTAATAGAACTTTGACGTTCATGTAACAAGGACTCAAAAAAAAAAAAAGAAAAAGAAAAAGAAAGCCAGCAAATACTTACTAGGGGGAAGTAAAAGAAGGAGGGAAATTCCACCTCTCTGGTAATACTCCAATAGCTTCTGAAATAAATGATTACCATTTCCAAGTCTGAGATCTGTTCATTTATCAGCATTAGTCTACCTTTAAACCACTAAGGAAAAAAATTAAAACTTCGTATGATAGAATCTACAAATGCATATGTGTAATTGAGGAATTCCAGTACCTCAGAAAGCATGGCAATAATGTCTATGAGTGAAAAAAAAAACAACAAAAATTGCAAAGGAATTATTAATGCTAGAGATTTTTCCCTAATCAACTAAACTCGGATAAACAGAATTGCTAAAAATGGTACTCAAAGTTGTAGGGGATGGTAATGTGGCTATGAGAGACAGCTGATTCCCACTGAGATTTCCATCATGGTTACTGGAAACATTTAAATTCTGCAACTACTAATAGTTTTATAATTTCCTAGATTAGGTCATTCTAACATCTAAAATAGTTCTTTTAAACCAAGCCCTTCTGTCATTTCTCCTTCATTGACATAACTCTTAAGTCTTTTACATAACTGTTTGTGGTTAAGATCTGTAATTTCTAAGTTATAACTTTACAACATACTAAACAACATAAGTGCATACTCAGGTAGTTCTTTTGGCTAACGGAATTGCAACAAAAATGCTATCCCCAAATTTTATCGTTTAGATCAAGGGTCATAAACTCAAATGACCGAAGAGGATCAATAGAAAACATGAAAGTATGATTAGGACAGTAGGTGCTGAACGATTTGTGCAAATGTTACATTCACTTTGCTGCACCTTACGACCAACCAAAGCCGCTAAGGGCACTTGCTGACAGCTCACATCCTCTGCTGTATGCACCACCACCATGGAAGCTACAAGGATGTTCATAGCAATGAGTAGTCCTCCATCTCTGATATGCATACAATCCTGGATGGGTCAGTAATGAGGTTTTTTTTCTTCATTTTATTTTTTTCTGAGGCAGAATCTTTTGAACTGGGTAGAGTGCCATGATATCCAAGCTCACAGCAACCTCAAACTTTTGGGCTCAAGAGGTCTTCTTGCCTCAGTCTCCCATGTAGATGGGGGAACAGCACCAGCCACATACCCGGCTAATGTTTCTTTTCTTTTTTTCTTTTTCTTTTTCTTTTTTTTTTTTTAGTTAGTAGAAACCAGGTCTTACTCTTGTTCAGGCTGTTCTCTAACTCCTGAACTCAGGAGATCCACTCACCTCGGCTTCGCAGAGTGCTAGGATTACAACCATGAGCCACTACACTTAGCCAGTAATGAGATTTCTAATGCCGAGTCTTGGATTCAAAAGGTCAACTGTCACACAAGGTAATGGTGGGGAAATAGGTGAGAAGATTCACATATTTTTATTTGCATTGCGTCTTTATCATATTTGATAAGAACCTTTAATTAGCCTTTTTAAACCTCTGCAGTAAATTGAGTAGTCTTGTCCTTTGAATAGATAAGCCTTAAAACAAGAACAATGCAAGTACTGGCATGTATAATTCTCTGCATTAGTAGATTTTATGACTACAGTTAGTGGATGTAAAAACATTACTGCAGTGGGAAAGTGTTCCTAATCTGCAATCTTTTGTTGTTGTTGGAAATTCATTGAGGGTACAAAAAACCAGGTTACCCTGATTACATTTGTTAAAGACCCTCTTATAATTGTGTCCCACCCCCAAAAGGTGTGCCACGTACTGTGACCCCCCAACCCCCTCCGTTCTTCCCTCCCTCTGCTCTCCCCTTCCCACCCCCCACCATATGCTAGGTTATGAATTGTCCTCATATTAGGATTGAGTACATAAGATTCTTGCTTCTCAATTCATGTGATGCTTTACTAAGAGGAATATGTTCCACTTCCATCCAGGTCAGTACAAAAGATGGAAAGTCTCCAGGTTTTTTAATGGCTGAATAGTATTCCATGGTATACATATACCACAGCTTGTTAATCCATTCCTGGATTGGTGGGCATTTAGGTTGTTTCCACATTTTGGCGATGGTAAATTAAGCTGTGATAAACAGTCTAGTGCAAATGTCCTATGATAAAAGGATTTTTTTTTTTCTTCTGGGTAGATGCCCAGTAATGGGATTGCAGGATCAAATAGGAGGTCTAATTTGAGTTCTTTGAGGATTATACATACTTCCTTCCAAAAAGGTTGTATTATTTTGCAATCCCACCAGCAGTGTAAAAGTGTTCCCTTCTCTCCACATCCATGCCAGCAGCTGCAGTTTTAAGATTTTGTGATGTTGGCCTTTCTCACTGGGATTAGATGGTATCTCAGGGTGGTTTTGATTTGCATTTCTCTAATGGTTAGGGTGTTGAGCATTTTTCATATGTTTGTTGCCATTCATCTGTCTTCTTTAGAGAAGGTTCTCTTCATCTCCCTTGCCCAGTATTCTAAGCGATTGTTGACTCTTTTTATATTGATAAATTTCAGTTCTCTGTAGATCCTAGTTATTAAGCTTTTGTCTGATTCAAAGTATGCAAATATCCTTTCCCATTGTTGGCTTTGATTGTTGTCTCCTTAGCTGTATGCTATTCAGTTAATTAAGTCCCATTTGTTTGTTTGTTTATTTATTTATTTTGCAGTTTTTGGTAGCAGGTTTGAACCCGCTACCTCTGGTATATGGGGCCAGTGCACTACTCCTTTGAGCCACAGGCACTGACCTCCATTTGTTTATTTTTGTTGTTGTTGCAATTGCCATGGAAGTCTTGAAGTGTTTTCCCCACACTTTCTTCGAGGATTTTTATTGTTTTGTGTCTTAGAGTTAGGTCTTTTGTCCATCTTGGATCAAGTTTCTTGAGTGTAGAAAGGTGTGGGTCCAGTTTCAATCTTTTACATGTGGATATCCAGTTCTCTCAGAACCATTTATTGAATAGGGATTCTTTTCCCCAGTGTATGTTCTTATTTGGTTTATCAAAGATTATGTGGCTCATGTAAAAGACTGAAACTGGATCCCCACCTTTCTCCACTCACAAAAATTGATTTAAGATGGGTAAAGGACTTAAATTTAAGGCATGAGATGATAAAAATCCTCAAAGAAAGAATTGGAAAAAAAACACTGGAAGATATTGACCTGGGGAAAGACTTTATGAGGAAGACTGCCATGGCAATCTCAACAACTGCAACAATAAACAAATGGGACTCAATTAAATTGAAAATTTTCTGTACAGCCAAGGAGCAACAATCAAAACAAATAGACAACCTATCCAATGGGAAAGGATATTTGCACATTTTGAATCTGACAAAAGTTTAATATCCAGGATCTATACAGAACTTCAATTAATCTATAAGAAAAAAAACCAACAATTCTATACATCAATGGGGGAAAGAGATGAATAGATTTTTCTCTAAAGATGACAGGCAAATGGTCAGTAAACACTTGAAAAAATGCTCATCATCCTTAATTATTAGAGAAATGCAAATTAAAACCACCCTGAGATACCATCTAACTCCAGTGAGAATGGCCTATACCACAAAAATCTCAAGATTACAGATGCTGGCATGGATGTGGGGAGAAAGGAACTCTTTTACACTGCTGGTGGGACTGCAAACTAATAAAACCTTTTTGGAAGGAAGTACAGAGAAAGCTCAAAGAACTCAACCTAGACCTCCCATTTGATCCTGCAATCCCATTGCTGGGCATCTATCCAGAAACAAACAAACAAAAAAAAACTTATATTATAAAGTCATTTGTACGAGGCTGTTTTTTGCTGCCCAATTTACAATTGCTAAAGTGTGGAAATAGCCTAAATGTCCTTCAACCCAGGACTGGATTGGTAAGCTCTGGTATATGTATACAATGGAATATTACTCAGCCATCAAAAATAATGGAGACTTTGCCTCGTTTGTAGTAACTTGGATGGTGGTGGAGCATATTATTCTTAGTGAAACATCACAGGAATGGAGAAGCATGAATCCTATGTATTTAACTTTGATTTGAGGACAGTTATTGACAATCAATGACACAGTGGGGCATGGGGGAAGGAGAGAGCAGACAGAGAAGGAGGGAGAGGTGAGGGAAAGAAAAAAAAAGAAAAGAAAATAGTGTCTAACTGTCTAATTTTCATATAAATTGGATTCAATTTTGACTAAAGTATATTACTTACATATTAATTTTGTAATCGACTTGTCAATATTTTGTTTAGGATATTGCATCCTCATCTATAAGTGAAACATGTTTGTAATTTCTCTTTATAACAATATGTTTTCTCCAATTTCAATATCAGGTGTATCCAGATCAAGTAGAATGACATTGAAATATTTCTTGTTTTATTGTTTATAAGATTTCTGGAATTGCTTGTTTTGTAAAATCATTGTGGTCTATGAGTTATGACAGTTTGAACTTTGTTATTTAATTCAATTCATTACTTAATTACTGTTTTCCTATGAATGATTATACTGTGGTTAATATGTTAGCATAGCAGTATTCCCAGACAGTTTTTTGTTTGTTAGGAGGTTGGGCTTTGGGGTGGCAGAGTTAATACTTTACATGAAATATATTATCTTATAACAGTGAAATTGCTTTCTCTTTTGTCTTGTAGTTTTTTTTGAGGTGAAATTTTTTTGTGTGAGTAGTACTATTATACCTATCTTGAGTGTCTTGCTTGTACTGTATCACATTATACCTTTGTTTAATTCTTAATAAACTGTTCACTTGTTAAAAAAAAAAGTTTTTTGTACATTGTAATTTATTCAAACTTGTTCATCATTTTATTATATTGCGAAGTTTTAGCAAGGTAATTAGATTTCATGAAGGATTTCAGCATACTCAAATACTTGCAATCCTGGTACATTTGGCAAATAACTTTAAACTTCTCTCCTATCTATAATCGTTTGTATCATCATAATTTTTCGTGTTTTTCAGGTGTACGATTGCTTTGAAAGTTGTACCTTCCAAAGTTTTATATCCTGATCTTAGTGCATAGATTTTGTAAAAATCAAATCTTTAATTCTTTCCTAGCAAAACTCAGCATTTATTTTAAAGTGATGTTTTAAATATCCATCAATATACTGCTGGTCTAAACATTAAAGATTTTGTTACTTTGAATGTAGAGTAATGTAAGCATTATAATAAAAATGTTTTTAGGAATTTTCTGATGTAGAATTTTTAGTCATAATAACTAGTGGTTACGGAGAGATAACATATTATATATACTACTTTGGTATCAATTTCTAACAAAATTTAAGGGAACCAGATATGTAAAATTGAATGGTTTATTTTGAAGTAAGTAATTTGAAACATTTATCTTTTAAAAAAGCATCCTCCAAGTTGTTTCTTTTGTGTCTTATTCCACTCTATATCATTACCTACCTAAGTACTACTGAAGTTACTTAAGGACATAATAAAATATGAAAATGAGAAGTCTCTATTTCAGATAGAATATAAACTATGTTTTTTACTTCTAAGGCAAGTGATTCTCGGTAAAACACAACATATATAACATATTATTCAATAAACACACCAAACTTTTTTTTTTTTTGTGGAGACAGAGTCTCATTCTATCGCACTCGGTGGAGTGCTGTGGAGTCACAGCTCACAGCAACCTCCAGCTCTTGGGCTCAAGCGATTCTCTTGCCTCAGCCTCCCAAGCAGCTGGGACTACAGGCGCCCGCCACAGTGCCCGGCTAATTTTTGATGCAGTTTGGCCGGGGCCGGGTTTGAACCCGCAGCCCTCAGTATATGGGGTCGGTGCCCTACTCGCTGAGCCACAGGTGCCGCCCAACACACAAAACTTTTAAAAGAGACTTTTGCAAACATGATTTTCCACTATGTTTTTAAGGTTTTTAGCTATTAAATTTTAAAATAAGTTGAATTAGCAATACCGTAAAACATTTGTTATAACAGTTCAATGTATTTTCTTTTTTAAAACAATTTTTTATTTTTTTAATTTTTAAATTTTTAGTTTTACATATACATGTGTTTATTAGATTTCCACTTTTTGCCTTCACAGAATTAAAAAGGCTTAAAATTTAATAACAATGTTTAAGATAAGGACTAGAAACAAAAACTTTGTAAAGAATGAATGAAGATAAATACACTCAGAAAAGAAATCAGACAATTACCTCATTGAATATTAAGCAATATTACTAATAATAATGCAAATTATCACATTTTCAAATAAGAGTATGTCTATTATAAGATACTTTGACCCTCAGGCTCTGTACGGAGTCATCAGTTAACTTCTTTTTTTTTTCCTTTGTATTTTCATATTTTTTGTATTTTCTTTCAATATCATCTGATCATAGCAAAGAATGGTTATCAAAATGAATTTACCAAACAGAAGTTTGGATCTGTTTTCCTAAATTGTACATTTATATGTGTATTTTATAAACCCATAATATTTTCTAAGTTCTTCTTATAAATGCAGATTGATCTGTACTTCATACCATAAACCCCCCCTAACATTTGACAGTATAGGTTATTAGTTATAATTAGCATACTAGGAATTATTAATAAAACTAATTATAACTAATAACTTATACTAGGAACTTAGTATGACTAAATTATATGTTGATGAAATGGATAATTTTTCAGGAATACATAACAAATATACATCCCAGCATATAGAACCCCAAAATATATGAAGAAAGCATTGAATTTAAAAGAAAAAAAGGGTAATGCTGCAATAATAGCTAGATACTTGACTACTCTGCTTTAAATAATGTATCGAACATGTAGCCAGAATTTCAGTAAAGAAAATACAGCATTAAACAATACCATAAACCCATGAGACCTAACAGACAGTGTAGGACACACCCAGCAGAGGACACATGGTTTTCAAGGGTCCTTCACATATTCTCAAGGTTAAAAAGGTTTAATATTTATTAATATTTATTATTATTCTCAAGGTTAAAAAGGCCACAAAACAAGTCTTAATAAATATTAAAATAATACAGAGTACCTTCTCCAACTACAATACAATAAAGCAAGAAGCCAACAATCAAAAAAAAGTAAAATTTCACTAACAAGTAGAAATTAAACAACATCTTAAACAAGCAAGGATTAAAAAAAAAAACGAACACCTGGGAAAGCAATTAAAGTAAGTAAAAACAAACAATATAATATCAAAAATGTATGGGGTTTGGTGAAGGCAGTGTTGAAAGGGATTTTTATACCTTCAAATTCCTACATAGAAGTAGAAGAAAGATCTCCAATCAATGGCTTAACTCCACACTTTCAGGAACACAAAGCTAGCAGAGGACCGGAAATAATTAGATCATTGATGAATGAAATAGAAAACAGTAAAACAGTAGAGACATAGAAAATAGTCAAACAATAGAGACTAAGAAATAGGAAGTTGTGATACAGGCCCAGCCAGCACAGCAGAGCTGCCCTGGGGGTGTTGGTGGACCACAGGAAACAGAGGAACCAATGGGTGGGGAAAGGGTGCAGAACAACTATTGGGGGACACCTCCAGTTGCCAGCTTAGGGAGCGCGGTGGTGTCTCCACCCAGGCCTCTGTCTCCCTCCCCTTGCACTTGAGGCTGAGCAGGGACGTCCCCTTTTCCTGGGACTAGTCAATTTCATGTACTTTTCCTAGGCCTGGACAATTTCATGAATGGACTGTATCCGTTTATTAATGCGTTCTTCCTCCTTGCCGCTAGCAGAAAGGACTGTATCCATTCATTGATATTCATCTTACCCCAGCAGAAGGGACTATATCGGTTCACTTGTTACCAAATCCCGGTCAAATGTAACTACAAAGGACCCCTGCGGTTATATATACCCTAGGCAGAGGAGAGATCTTTTCTGACTTAAGTTTTTCCCTCTGCCAAAAGCTCTGGTGCTTTCCCTGTATTCTTTTCTGTTAAATAAATCCTGTCTTACCACTGATCTGTGGTCTGGGGATTCATTCTTCGAATCCCCCAAGAGCAAAGACCTACTGAAGAAGAAATTCTAGTATCAGCTGAGTCCTTGAAAAGACTAACAGACATAAAGAAAAGGAATTATATGCTATGAAAGGAAATAAAATTCTGGTATATAGCACAATTGGATACACTTTGAAAATATCATGCTAAATGAAATAAGGCAGATATTAAAAAGCAAATCATAAAATCACTACACTTACATAAATTATGCAGAACAGGTTAAATTCAAAGATATAGAATGTAAATTAAATGGTGTTAGAAGAAGGTGGAATGCTGACTTTTCACTACAGTGTTTCTATTTGAGGCATGAAATATTTTTGGATATAGTGATGATAATTGCATAACATTGTGAATATAATTAATGTCGCTGATTTAACATTTAAAACCCTCCAAAATGGAAATTTTTATGTAAACTAAATAATAAAATAAGACAAATAAAATATATCCAAATGTATCCTTACTAAAGGTATCTTGTAGGTTGGGCATGGTGGCTCACACCTGTAGTCCTAGCACTCTCAGAGGCCAAAGCAGGTGGATTGCCTGAACTCATAGGTTCGAGACCAGCCTGAGCCAGAGTGAGATCTCGTTTCTAAAAATAGTCGGGCATTGTGGCAGGTGCATGTAGTCCCAGCTACTTGGGAGGCTGAGGCAAGGGGATTGCTTGAGCCCATGAGTTTGAGGTTGCTGTGAGCCACACACTCTATCAAAGGCCACAAAGTGAGACTCTGTCTCAGAAAATAAACAAATAAAGATGTCTTGTAATGCAGTTCTATACTTAATGGAATTTTGATAGCTTCCAATGACAACAAGCTACTAATTAAACTTTGGAATCTACTGGCATCAAGACAAAACTGAAGACTTCTTTATGCAAATAGCATCCCATCATTGTTTCCCAAGGAAGATTTTAAATTAAAGAGCATGCACGTATTAAGCAATCTTCTTTAGTTTTAGGTATAGCTACACTAAGAGGCTCGTCTTGATCTGGGGATGAAATATATAGATACAATTGTTTTCTTTAAGGTCTCTAGCACAATTATAAGAAGTTCCTAACCAGAGTTAGTATATCCCTTATGGCAACCTAACTCTATTCTGGCAGCTACATGGTCCATCAAACCTTGACTTCAATAGGTATTTAATGCCACATAACAGCAGTTGTTAATGTAAGTAATTGATTCCTTGGTTTGTGGCATGATGCCATGAAATTGTGTCCCATCTGCTAATGGCAGCTTAGTTTTCATTAATAGTAGACCAATCAGATTGAGAAGCAGCCATAGATTCTCCCTTCTTTGAAGCTGAGTAACTACAAACATTTCTCATTCTGCTGTGTTGTTGATTATGCAGAAAGTTTTAATCAATCAGTACTCAGGAAACCATTAAAGGAGCTAGAGGAAAAAGTTCTAGGTTCTACTCACTGAGCTGAGTTTCTTTCTGCTCCTGCTACACATAAGAAAGCAGCTCCTGCTGCCGCAGAAGTTGCCCCTGTAAGATGCTGCTATCATTATTTCAATGAGAGATGTGATTTAGAAAAATCTTACCAGTGTTGTACAAAGCAGTAACATCAGGAAGCTTCTGGCTTCAGAACTATTCCGTCACAGTTGTGACCAAATCTAGTATAATAAATATCCCGCAGCCTTTCTCTAGTGTCACATAAATTAAGTCTTAATTTCAAGGACTAGATTCAGAACTTAACTCTTAAGGAACTTGCAATTGCTACGTTGCAAAATGTGTACCCCAATTTTTATGTGCTGGAAAATTAATTCCCAAATGCACATGTTGATATGACAATGGAGGTGGAGACTTTGTGAGGTGATTAAAATTAGATGAGGTCATCAGGGTGGGGTCCTAGTGATAGGTCTTTTGACTTTATATTTATAAGTAAAAGAGAGAAACCGGTTAACACATTTTGCTGTGAGACACTTTCTGCCATGTTATGATAAAGCAAGAATACCCACCCCAGATGCTGGCGTCATACTCTTGGACTTATAGACCTCTGGAACTCTAAGGGATACATTTTGTTTTTAGTAGATTAATCCAGTCTAAGGTATTATTTTTACGGCAACAGAAAATGAGCTAAGATAATAATTATATTTACCACAGATGAAAAAATGCAAGTTTTGCATTTGTTTGCCATTACTTTAACAAGATTTAGAACTCACTGATTTTGTTTTATCTTTTCCTTTCTTTTCTTTTCTTTCTTTCTTTCTTTCTTTTTTTTTTTTTTTTTAATTTTCCTGGCTCCTAGACAACTAGGGGAAGACTGACTGATCTTGATAAAAGAAATTCTGTAAGTCAAAGATCAAGACAGAATATCATGACTGATCATTCTGAATTTGAGATTGAAGTTCTAGTAGAATAAAGAATAGTATACATATTGAAAATCAGTTTTAACAGACAAAAGATGCAAACTTTCTTTCTTTAGTGGGTAAAACAAAAGAGTTTTGGGGATTCATTTGTTTGTTTAACATTGCCGTAGACATTTCAATGTATTACATCCTGTCCTATGAATACAACTCAACAAAAAAACTTTAATAGTATTCTATAATTAGATTTCTAAGCCGTGATTATCTTTGGAGCACTGTCTATACTTTAGATGTATCCTCTATAAATTCCTACTGCTGTTCAGAGAAAAAGATTTATGAAAGTCTAAACCCAAATGCATTATCTTTCTTTCTTATTAAGCTGCCTTTCTACACATAACTCCCCCAAATTCTGATCTGCAAAATGCATTAGTACCAGAATTTTATCACGGCTGCTTCTATCATATAGTCTAAATCATTCATAGTCATTTTGATTATTATTGGTTTAAGATGGAGCTGAAGAATTTGAAAATCTGTAATATTTACTTACACAGATAATAGGAACCACTGAAACTCTCTGAAATGGTGTCAGGAAAAGTATCTTAAGCTTCATTAGCAAATTCAGTTACATCATATCTTCATTGATGTATATTAAATATGTTTTGAAGGAATAATGTTCTAATATATATCTTTGGTGAGTGAGCCTTCGTGTGTATGTTATAATGAACACCACTCTGTATTGCAATAGTGACGATCTAAGGTCAGTGAGGTACATTCTCAGAACACTTAAGGTCCTTTGTTCTATTTTTCATTCTACTCAAGGTTTAGAAACCATGATGAATTATTGCTGTCACTAAACTGTGTGTCATCACAAATGGAATCTTTGGTATTAGTATGTTACCCATTGACCCTTCTATTATGCTATATTTGCATTTTCAAGAAATGCAGGTATTTTAGCATTTAAGCTTTCAGCCAGGAATGATAAAACTATGCAGGGAAAAAAAATTTTCTTTGATCTTAATGCCACTGAAATTTCAAGTACTAACATTGACTTGGTATTTATTTTAAAATATTTTCTTGTAAGATGGCTCATAGGACTATCATGATAGTATTAGGATGCATCTGTATGTCTTACCATGAACTTTAGATTTTTAAAACTTGCATTAAATTTAGAGAAAGCAAGAGAATAGAAGAGATGAGGATTGAGAGAAAAATATTAAAAATATAATATCAAATCAAAAATTTTCACAGAAGGTTACATTAATATGGGAAGTGAAAATGACAATAATATTTAAATAAAATTGCACATTCAGAAAAGAACATGTTAAACTACTTATGATTCTTTTATTTCTACAAATATTTAAGAAAAATCTCATAGAAGATTATGTACACATTATCTTTCATCACTGAATACTTTCTGTGCTTTAAATTGTCTCCTTTATTTATTCAATCTTCATCTAAGGCAATATTCTAAGTGTAATATTTTTTATAAAACTTATAACAAAATTTTTAAATATGAAAGTGTTTTGGGCCATTATGACAAAATAAAAAATAAAAAAGTAAGGATAAAATTTCAAAATATTATTGCTACTATGAAAGGTATAGAGTTTTTTTTTTCTTGTTTTTGCAGTTTTTGGCTGGGGCAGGGTTTCAACTGGCCACCTCTGGTATATGGGGCCAGCACCCTACTCCTTTGAGCCCCAGGCACTGCCCAAGATATAGAGTTTTAAAATAAGAGATAATTGGTGTAGAAGTCATGAAATTCAGGCTGTTTTTGAAGTCTTTTAAGTTGGAAAACTCCTAGTTGTGTTAGATATGAAAGTCTATCCTCAGTTTTTAAACATTCCATCATAAATCATGTTAACACAAAAGGACTTGGAACTACAGGGAAAGAAAGGTAAAGTAGGACAGTTCTTAGAATGAGTTTTGGTTGCAGTATTTTGTTTTGTTTGATTTTTAGTGCAACTCTACCTTATTCACAATTAGATGACTTGAGCACATTCTGAAACAAGCAGGAAAGTTAAAAAAAAAAAAAGAACATACGATTTTATTCACATGAAGATACTTTTTCTCAGATTGTGTTTATGCATGAGAAGATGAGATTGTGGACAGTTGTTGATTCATTAGACAACTCACCTCAAAAGCACTTGAAGGGAAGGGAATTGTTGCAGGTTTCAGAAGGACAATCTGTATACTCATGACTAGCAATAGGAGTTGGTCATTAAACGTAGGATCAAACAGATTGTGTTCAGGATTTCTTAGTTTGGGATAAGAAAGAATAAGACACATAAAATGGACTTCTGATGGATTAAAGAGTAAAATGAAAGTTAAAACTACTACTTTAGTAGAAGAAACTTTGAAGACTGTCTTTGGGACCTACACTGACAAATGACTTCAAATATTCAATTCCAGAAATAAACTACAAGGCAAAATAAACAAAAATTTAATTATATCAAAATTAAGGTTTTTATATTCCACACAGCATATCACAGACACATTTATTTGGCAGCTCATCAACTGGGTTATGATATTTACAATGTTTAAAACTGAGAGTGTTTGTGTTCTTCTACAGATCAAATGGAAAAAGTCAGCTCTGTCAGAAAAATTGGCAAAGACGACAAACAGTTGATTTAGAGAAAAGAAATCCCAAAGGCTAACATGCATATAAAGATAAGCTCATATTCATTGTCAATTAAATTTACAATGAGATTTTATTTTACATGTATTAGATAGAAATGAATTAGCAAGCTGGATATAGCCAAATATTGGTCACTGTATGGGAATGAAGGATGTTTTTGTGCTATTGGTAAGATTGGTGCAGCTATTCTGGAGAGCTAAAAAATATGACTCACATATTAAGTAACCACAAGTTCCTATGACATATAATTTTACTCTTAGATATATATCCCACAGAGCCATAAAGGGCACATACCAGGATGCTCATCTTATCATTGTGGTAGAAATATAATCAATCAACATGCATGTCCATGTAAGAAAGTGAGATAAAATGTGGGGAATGGAAAAATTTGACGTTTTAGATAGATGTACTCATGATCTTAATTGTGAATCATAAAAGCATTTTGTTTAGTGAAAGAGGAATAGCATAATAAGATACATAACCAGTTCCATATAATTAAAAGTACATTTGTACTAAACAACAATATTTGGTTTATATGGACATATCTGAAAAATATCGAGTGGTAACACATTAGATTGGTTGAGATTGAGAATGTCTATTGGGATGAGTCCTTAAACATATTTCTGTAAGTTGAGTTACTGTTCATATCATCTAATCTGACATAAAGTTTCTATGTATTTGATAATCAGTTAATACAGAGGTGCCAAAAATGTGTACACTTTTTAAGAAAGGGACAAAATTTAAAATTGTAATACTCAATATATATTAATAACCAAAGATGAATACAAGTTCATGTTGAGTACCTCTAGTGATTGCAGAAGTCAAACGTGTCTTCAGTATCACAATTTTTTTTTTTTTAATTGTTGGGGATTCATTGAGGGTATAAGAAACCATGTTATACTGGTTGCATTTGTTGGGAAAAGACCCTCTTACAATCATGTTTTGCCCCCAAAAGGTGTGGCACACACCAAGACCCCAAGACCCCACCCCCCTCACTCCTTCCCTCTCTCTGCTCTTCCTTTCCCCACCCCTCCCTCATTCTTTCAGAGAGAGAAAGAGAGAACATTTTTGATGAAAGTTCATAACTGAATGTAGAGAAAACTCATAAACTCCCTGAACAATAGAAAGTCTCCAGGCCACATACAAAGCTAATGATAAAAAGGAAAATAAAAAAACTTTCCAGTTCAGAGCCTTCTGCACAACCTCAGACCAATCAATGTCTGGCAACTAAACAGTGTTGATCATGCAAGGGACCCTACGAAGACAAGCTTAAGATGAAACTAAATAGCAAAAAATTTGAAGAAGTCATCAGAGACAGACAGCACACTTGAAGGGAAATGGCCTTTACTGAACTATAACAGCCAAATAATTGACACATAAAGAAGCAAACAATGTCAGCATGCTTGGAAGAAGATATTTAGAATTACTACAATATACTTCCTAAAAGGCCCAGTTTTAAACAAAACCTTATGAGTCATAAAAAGAAACAGGACAGTTTGGCCCATACACAGGAATACATATTTTTAAAAAGCCACCAAGCAGATCTACCTTTGAGGAGGCCCAGATGTTGGACTTACCAGACAGAGAATTAAGTTATCATAAATGTATTTAAAGAATTTAAAGAATTAAGTATTTTTAATTAGTTAAAGGAGGTTATGATAATAATGTCTCATTAGATAAATAATATCATTAAAAAGATAAAATTATAACAGACGAAAATATGGATTCTGGAATTAAAAGCACAACAACAAAAATTTCACTAAGAAGGTTTGCCAGCAGGTTTGAGCTGGCAAAAGAAATAAACAAAACACTTGAAAGTCAAACTATAAAGATTATGCAACCTAGAGAAAAAAGAATAAAGGAAAATGGACAAAAATTTAGGGAAATTTGGAAATTATTAAGCATACGAATATATAAATAATAAAATGCCAGAAGAAGATGATATAAGGAAAAATTTTAAATGTTCAAGGAGGCAAGTGCTATAAACATAACAAATTCAGTGAAAAACATGAATTAACATATCCAAGAAGCTCTTCACAAAGAAATCCACACATAGACACATTTTAGTAAAAAAGAAATCTGAAAAGCAACAAGAAAAAATGACTCATCATGAATAAGTGAGCCCCGCAAGGTTAAAAGCTAACTCCGAGTCAGATGCAACAGAGGCCAGAGGTCATTAAGATAATACATTCATAGTGCTAAAAGAAAAGAGAAAGAAAACATGATCAATCCATCAAAGTATGTTTCAAAATGAAGCCAAACCCACAATCATATGTTGAATTCCCAGTACCCAATGTGACTTTATTTGGATATGTAACTAAGGTCGAAGGAGGACCCTGATCAACAGGATTAGTGTCTTCATGAGAAGAGACCAGAGCGCCCTCTTACTCTCCCGTGTGTGTGCATGTGCACATGTGTGTATGTGTGTCTGTGCACACACACACCATGTGAGGACACAGCAGGAACTCAGCCATCTGCAAGCCAAGAAGCCCTCACCAGCAATCAACCCTAACATGCCTTGACCTTGGACTTTCTGCCTCCAGATCTGCAACACAATAAATTGTGTCATAAGCCCCTCAGTCTGTAGCGTTTAGTTATGAAAGCCCAAGCTGGCTAATATACCAGATAAACAAAATATGAGAAAATGTGTTGCTAGTACACTTTCCTTGTAATAAATACTGAGGAAGTTTTTTAAGCTGAAAGCAAGTGATACCTGAGAGTAATTTGAACCCGAAAAAAAAAAAAGCAAAACAAACAAACAAAAACAATGAGTATCATTAAAGGTAACTTTGTAGAAATTTGTAAAAGATAATATAATGTTATAACATCATATTTCTTCTACTTTCTCTCTTAACAGATTAAACACATTTTATAAAGCAACATGCATATAAGGGTACTATGTGTCTATAGCATACAGAATTGTAATACATCAGACAATAACAGCACAAAAAGAGATGGATAGGGCCAGATCTTTACTGCTGTAAGACAAACCCTGGACAGCGATGCAAATTTAAGTTAGGAAATACAGAAAGTATTAAAAATTCTTTCCTCCTCTGTGTGTGTATGCTTTCATTAAGAAACCATATGAATTTGAATACAATCATATTAATTATCACTACAGATTGAAGGATTTGTAACATCATAATGCATACTAAATATGGTAGGTAAAGGAAGAATAACACCAAAAAAAGGAGGAGTAGAGGAAAGTATTTTTTTATATCACTGTAATTAAATGAGTACAAATTGGAGGCAGATTCTGATAAATTAATATCGATCTCATAAGCCTTAGGACAATCAATTAAAAATACTTACTAAAAGTAAGGAAAGAAAAAGGAATTCAAATAAATAACGCAAGTTTCAACTTCAGAAAGTACAAGAATGTAGGCATAAACTAAATCCAAAGCAATGAGAAAAAAGAAATAACAAATATATGTGTAATAGTAAAAATGGACAAAATTGAAAATAGAAAACATAACAAAAAATCAATGAAACCAAAACCTCTTTTATCAGTAAAAAACAAAACAAAACTGTAAATTGATAAATCTATAGAAACGATAACAAAATAAAAGACAGAAATCATAAAAATTGGAAATGGGAGTTATCACTTTAGATATCATAGATATTAACAATGGCATAAAAGCAAATGTAAATAACTTTATTCTCATAAATTCAACAATTTAGAATAAATCAATCCCTTAGAAACCACACACTACTAAAACATCAATCAAGATAATCAAACTTGCAATCAGGCATCAAAGAAATCGAATTTATATTTCAAAAACTCCTCACAAAAATAATTTCCAAACCAATAATTTCCAAACTTCCATGGGGAAGTCTCCAAACATTTTTAAAACACTTAACATCAAGCTTACTCAATCTCATCCAAAAAGTAGAAAAGGAAGGATTAGGTCCCAACTTATTTATAAGCCCAGTATTACCCCAATATCAAAACCAGACAAAGAAAGTAAAAAGAAAATTAATATTTACAGTCATTTGTTGTAACCTGACCTCACTCCAAATCATAGACCCAAGATCTATCCCTATAACACTCTTTAAAGAAAACATAGGAGTAAATAAACTTTCTGTCTTGAGTTAGACAATAGTTTCTTAACTATGGCAACAAAAACATGACAAAAGGAAAAATAGATAAGTTACAATAGATAAGAAGAAGGGGTGAACAAAAGATAGTGTATCCACACTGGTCATATTGTTTGGGAATAGAAAGGAATGGGGGCGCTGGCACATGCTGCAACATGGATGGTTCTGGAAAACACAATATGTGACAATATCACGATGTAAAGACAGCATATACTTTTCTATTTCTTTGAATTGCCCAGAGTAGGCACAAATGTACAGGGATAGAAAGTAGATTAGAGATTTCCCAGGCTGGGGTTGGGGGCGATGAGAAGTGACTGCTAATGGTACAAGATTTCTTTTCTGAGAGATGAAAAATGTTCTAAAATTTTATTGTCATGATATTTGTGCAAGTCTGTGAAGATAGTAAAAAATTAAATACACACTATTTAATTAGTGAATTTTATGGTATGTGAAGTATATTTTAGTAAAGCTATTAAAAAGTGGCTGACACCATAAAACTCCATGCAAACAGCAATACCATTCAAGACACACCTAGTAAAATAAATCGTGATAATACCCTAACACGTATGTACTACTGTTCATTTTTGTCTTTGAATATGTCCTGCACAAAATTTATAAAGAGGTACCGTTGGGCGGCTGCTGTTTCTGCAGGGAGTTCACATCCCGCAGAGTTTTGTGCCTCTGTGGAATCTGAGTTGCCTTTTGACTTCTGTGATGTGACCATGTTGCATCCTTACCTGTGCCAGCCCAGGGACCTGAACTGTGAAGTACCCACCTCCACTGTTCTGCGGTCCATGCTCACTGGCTTCTCCCTCTGCTGGTCCCAATCGCCTCCTAGCAAAGGGTCTCATGCTAAAGGCTCCTTGCAGCCACTGTCTTTCCTGGATAGAGTGGCCTGTGCAATCCATACTTCTCATCTGGGAATAAGTGGTATACTTCTGCATTGCCATATGGGTCACACCTCTCCCTCCCTTTCTTTCCCTGTATTTGCCTACATTGCTTTTATTTATTTATCACATTTTCTTGTTTTTTTGTGTGTTTTAGTATTTGCTGCTGACACAGTTCTAACTCAGCACTTGCCTTGTTTTCTATGGTTTACCCTGAGTTCTCAGCTCTTTATTTTTCTTATATTTATTGTGTATTCCACTTACCTAGCACAGACCATCAGCTGCCTGGCAGTGTGTTAGCTCCACTGAGCAGGTGCCGTGTGGCCAGCGCAGGATATTTAACCACGTGAATTAGTCTTGTGTCCTTTGCCAGCAGGCAAGCACACTGCTCAGAGAACTTTCATTCTGCTCTACAATTCTATGTATATCAAAATGCCCCTGAAATTTCATTACACCAAAGTCAGGGCTTAGTAAATTCTGGTAAACAGCTGGTTTATTTTCTATTTTTCATTTCTTTTTTGTTTTTCATTAAATTACTAAAGAAAACTTTAATATAGTAAAGGTTTCCCTTTATTCACTGCCTCGACTCAGTGAATTTCAATGCTTCTTACTTTTTCAAATAGACTTTATTTTTAAAGTAGTATTAGGGTTAAAGAAAAATTGAGAAAGAAATACAGAGAGCTTACATGTACACTCTAACCTCCCAATTCACATTTTCTTCTATCATTATCTCACATTATCATGATAGATTTGTTACAATTCATGAGTCTTTATTGATGCCTGATTGTTAAGTAACAGCTATAGTTTATAGTAGAGTGCACTCTCTGTGCTGTATATTCTAGGAGTTTGGACAAAAGTATATTGACTGTATTCACCATTACAGTATCGCACAGACTAGTCTTACTAATACAGGATTCCCCTAGTCAAGGCTGGACAGAAGAAGCCAGTTTTCCTAGGTCTGGACAATTTCTTGAAGGGAATGCCCTAACCTTTTGCCCCGAGCTGGAGGGACTGCATTCATTCATTCATTCATAACACTCATTAACATTAAAAATGTGTTTGCAGACTTGAAGAAAGATGGAGACTTCACCTCTTTCATGTTTACATGGATAGAGCTGAAACATATTCTTCTTAGCAAAGTATCTCAAGAATGGAAGAAAAAGTATCCAATGTACTCAGTCCTACTATGAAGCTAATTTATAGCTTTCATATGAAGGCTATAACCCAACTTTAGCACAAGAATATGGGGAGAGGGGCAAGGGAGGGGAAAGGAGGGGTGAGGCTGGGGTGAAGAGAGGGTAATTGGTGGGGCCACACCTTCGGTGCATCTTAGAAGGGTACAGGCGAAACTTACTAAATGCAGAATACAAATGTCTTCATACAATAACTAAGAAAATGCCATGAAGGCTATGTTAAACTGTTTGATGAAAATATATCAGGTTGTATATGAAATCAGCACATTGTACCCCTTGATTGCACTAAAGTACACAGCTATGATTTAATAAAAAAAAAAAAAAAGAAAGAAAGAAGAAAGAAAAGAAAGAAAGAGAGAGAGAGAAAGAAAGAAAGAAGAAAAGAGAAACAGAGAAAGAAAAGAAAGAAAGAAAAGAAAGAAAGAAAGAAAGAAAGAAAGAAAGAAAGAAAGAGAGAGAGAAAGAGAAAACGTGTTTGCATCTGCCAAGTTCTGGCTAATTGCAATTCTCAAGACCTAATACCCCTAGACAAAGAGCCCACGTAGAGACTCCCCACTTGGGTCTTGCCCTTTGCCAAAAGCTCTGGTGCTTTTTAGTCCTTCTGTGTTCCTGTCTAATAAAATCCTGTCTTGCCCCTGACCTGTGGTCTGTGGGTTCATTCCTTGAATCCCTGAGACCAAGGACCTACTGAAGAGGGAAACTCCGGTAACATCACCACACTAAAGACCCTCCTGTCCATCTCACGTCCTCCTCCCAAGCCCTTTGCTCTGCCTTTCCAGCTGTCACATAGCTGGAATCACACAGCGTAAGTAAGCCTTCTCAGACTGGCTTCTTTCACCACGTGCATTAGGATTCCTCCAGGTCTTTTTGTGGCCAGACAGCTCACTTCTCTTTATCACTGAATAATAGTCCCTTGTCTGGGTGTGCCACAGTTTGTTTATCCATTCACCTATTGAAAGACATCTTGGTTGCTGCTAAGTTTGGGCAGCTACAAATAGGGCTTCCATAAGCACATATGGAGGTTTTTCTGTACTTACAAGTTTTTAACTTGTTTAGGTAAGTATTGAGGAAGACATTCTGGATTATCCAGCAGGGGGTGTTTCATTTTGTATGAAGCTGGCACACTCTTACTGACACAGCCCTACCATTCGTATTCCCACCGACACATAGTGAAGAGTTTCTGTTGCTCCATCTTCTCTCCAGCATTTGGTGTGGCCAATGTTCTGGATTTGGGCCATTCCTGTAGTTTAGCAGTGGTATCCCATGGTTTTAATTTGCATTTCCTTGCCAACATGGGATGCTGAGCACATTTTCACATGCCTGTTTGCTTCTGTACTTCTGTAGTGAGGCACCTGTTCAGGTCTTTTCCCTACTTTTTAAATTGAGTCATGTTCTTGGTGAGGTTTAAGGGTTTTTGTATATTTGGGTTCCAGTCTTTCATGGGTAAGTATTTTGCAAACATTTTTTTTCCGTTGAGTAGTTCATGTTTTCATTAGTATAACCATATCTTTCACACATCAGAAGCTTTTCATTTTAGTGAAGTCCAATTTAACTTTTTCTTTCATGGAAAGTGCTTTTGTTGTTGTACATGAAAAGTAATCACCAAACCCAAGGTTCCTTCCATTTTCTTCTATGATATCTTCTAGGAAATTAATGGCTGTGCATTTTACACTATGATCTATTTTGAGTTATTTTTTGCAAAGGGTAAAAGAATAGGCCTGTATTTTTATATTTGTTTTTGCATGGTGATGTCAGTATTTTCAACATCATTTGTTGAAAAGCCTCTTTTTTGTCAAAAATCAGTTGACTCTCTCTCTATATATATATATACATACACACACACATATGTGTATATATGTCCTTTATATATCTATATACACACATATGTATATAGATACAAATATACAAATTTATAAATATATAAATTATATATTTTATATATATTTATATATGTATATACTTATATATATTTTTATATATGTATATATTTTATATATGTATATGTTTATACATTTGTATATACATAAATATATACGTATATATTTTATATATATGTATATATTTATATATATATATATATTTTTTTTTTAAAGACAGACTCTCACTTTATAGCCACCCTCGGTAGAATGCTATGATGTCATAGCTCACAGAAACCTCAAACTCTTGGACTCAAGTGATTCTCTTGCCTCAGCCTCCTGAGTAGCTAGGACTATTGCCCACCAAAGTGCCCAACTATTTTTAGAGAGGAAGTCTTGCTCTGGATCAGGCTGGTCTCTTTTTTCTATGTAATTTCTTTTTTTTTTTTTAATTAAATCATAGCTATCTTGAACCTGTGAGCTTAGTCAATCCACCCAATTCGACTTCCCAGCATGCTAGTATTACAGTCGTGAGCCACTGCACCTGGCCATGTTGACTATATTTTTATGTATTTATTTCCGAGCTCTCAATTTTGTTCCACATCTCTCTCTTATCTATCTACCTATCTATCTTTTGCCAATACCACACTATCTTTTTTTTTTTTAATAAATCATAGCTGCGTACATTAGTGCAATCAAGGGGTACAATGTGCTGGTTTCATATACAATCTGAAATGTTTTCATCAAACTGTTTAACATAGCATTCATGGCATTTTCTTTTTTCTTTTTTTTTTTCCAGTGGTAAGACAGAGTTTATTTACAGAAAAGAATACAGAAAACACTAAAAATCCTGGTAGAGAGAGAGAACTCAAGTGGGGAGAGAAAAGCTCTCTCTGTTTCTCTCCCAGTCTTTCCCCATCTCCCCCTTTAGGCTTTTAGTCTCCGGGTATATATAGGTGTATGGGTTCCTTGGCCAGGAAACGAATGAACACAATCCCTTCTGCTGGGGGGCAAGATGAATGAATGTATCAATGAACCAACACAGTCCCTTCTGCGGGGGCAAAGCGAATTAATGTATCAATGAATGGACACAGTCCATTCATGGAATTGAGGCCTAGAAAATTCACATGAAATTGACCTAGGCATAGGAAATGGGGGTTCCACATTTAGTCCTAAGTGTAAAGTGAAGGAGACACTAAGGCACAGGTGTAATACCACACTATCTTAATTGTTACTAAGTAATGTTAGACCCTTCCATTGGCTGTTCTGGGTGTTTATCTTGCATATGAATTTTAGAGTCAGTTTGTCAATATCCATGAAGTAGTTACTGAGATTTTGATCTGAATTACATCTATAGATTAAGTTGGGAAAAACTGACATCTTGACAATGTTAAGTCTTCCTATCTATATACATGGTATATCTCTCCATTTATATAGATCTTCTTTTATTTTTTATCAGTTTTTTAGTTTTCCTAATATAAATCTTGAGTATTCTTATTGTGTTAGATTTATATCTAAGTATTTAAGTTTTTAGTATTAATATAAATGAACAAAATGAAATTTTGTTTTTAATTTTAAATGTCAGTTGTTCATTGCTACTATGTAAAAGAGCAATTTTGCAACCTTGCTATAATCACTGACTAGTTCCGGGGGAGCGGGGGGGGGGGTGTTGTTGTTGTTAATACATTGGAATTTACTTCCTAGACAAACACATCATCTGCAGACAAAGTCAGTTTTATTTCTCCCTGCCCAATCTGCATGCTGTTTATTTCCTCTATTTATTTATTGCCTTAGCAAGAACTTCCAGGATAATGTTGAGTAGGAATGATGAGAAGGAATGTCTTACTCTTTCCTAATTTGGGGTGAGAAGTGTCCAGTTTCTCATCATTAAATGTGATGTCAGCTATAGGAATTTGTAGAATTTTTTAGTCAAGTCATAGATGTTCCCCTTTAGTCTACTTTTCATTATTAAACATAAAATAATGTTTTTTCTTTGTCAATAGACAAGTTATTCTAACAACTTTCATTTTTTTTATGATTCCATATATATCAAAATGACCCCCAAATTCCATGATTGCACAAAATTTAGGGCTTAGTAAAGCTTAGTCAATTACTAATATTATCAGCTTATGTTTTGTTCTTAATTTGTCATTTATTAATTATTATATATGGTAAAATTTTCAGTTTATTCACTGTTACCTATCAGTGAATTCTGGATTTCTATTTTTTCTCTTTGAATTTGTCTTCAAAGAGACAGAGAGTGTCTTGAAATCACTCAGTTAAAGTTCCCCAGTGAATATTCTGAAGAACACTAATTCCACAAGATGCTCAGTCAAAGAGTACTGGGTAAGTGTTCCTCAACAGGTCTTCCCCAAGAGCCCTATTTTTTGTTATCATACTAGAAGTTTTGAGAACTCTGCAGCAAAGAATCCTGAGTGATTCTGCCAAACCTGTCTGATTATGAATCTTATTTTTCACTTTGTAGCCACAGACATTCCATGGAGTTAGTCAGCTACAAGATACACCTTGAGTAACACTTCTCCTAGAGGTTCTGTCCAGGAAATGAATAAAATACAGACATTTTTCTTTCTCTGCTAAATATGTCTTCAGGAAAATAAGGGAGATTGATAAATTCTACACAGCCAACTTTCTTAATTTATAGGCTGGTTTATTTCTTTTCCTTTTTTTTTTTTTTCCCTAAGACAGAGCCTAAAGCTGTCCTCCTAGGTAGAGTGCTGTGGCATCACAGCAACCTCCAACTCCTGGGCTCAAGCAATTCTTCTGCTTACACCTCCCAAGTATCCCATAGCCCGCCACGACACCCAGCTATTTTTTGGTTGCAGCCATCATTGTTGTTTGGTGGGCCTGGACTGGATTCGAACCCACCAGCTCAGGCGTATGTGACTGGCGCCTTAGCCATTTGAGCCACAGGTGCTGAGCCAGGGTGGTTTATTTCTAAGACAAGGTGAAGGGTATTCTAGCCATTGACGTAGGTCAATAGTAAATATTGAATTTAATAGAATTACACTATCATAGCTTTGAAAAACACTAGATTCACTCCTTCTCATTCCTAAGAGGGGCCAATTAGACAGACAGAACATCAGTTGTGTCACTGGGACCCAGTCTCTGGTCACCTGTGGGCCTCCACACTGTTGTCTGTGACAGGACCAGTTTCCAGCATCTCCCCAGCTCTAGAATCGAGAGGGTCTGCCTGCATCGTCATGCAGACTCCCTGCCCCAGTCGGGCCCTCCCTCAGCTCTGACACAGCAGGTGTGTGCTGCAGGCCTGGGCCTCCTCCTTACCCATCGGCAGAATGGACTGGCAGGTACTGTCACCAGGGAAACAAAAGGCCTCGATTTAAGATGCTATGTCAGTTTTTTCAAAATTGGCTTACAAAGAAAAAAAAAAACAAACCTGTGCTGTGGGGTAATATGTAACATCTTTTTCTTGTTTTACTCTGTGAAAATACAAGGTACCTTATAACCTAGTGCTTCCCAGTAGAATTTGTATTTATATTTTAAAAAGCTTTAAGAGTTCTTTAATATGCTGAAGTTATCTGAAGTATTAATGGCAAATTATTAACATAATATAAAGTAACAGCCTCACTATGTGGCTGGTTAGCTTATTATAGGGTCATAAAACAATAAAGTATAAAATTGGAGGGGAACTTGGAGGTCATTGGCCTGACTTTCAGAGCAGAGCAGAAATCCTTCAAGCCTTCCTGAGAAGCACACACCTTACCTGCTGTTCAGGGAACTAATGCAGCCACACACACTTTTCCCCTCCCTCTCCTCTGTCTCTCCTCCTAAGACAAAAACACAAAGGATCTGACTAGCCCACACCCTGAGAAGTTCATGACAAAAATAAGGGAGGCAGGCAACCTTTGGAATGTGCCCATCCCCCATGGCCCCCTATAAAAGTCTCTAAATGCCCCCTGGGCGCAGGCGCCATCTTTGCACTGCCTTTTCAATGAACTTGGCTTAAACATCTCCTCCGTGGCCTCATCTCTGGGTGCCACTGTTTACACCTTTTACCTGCCCTGGTGCAGGGAGCTCTGTGCCAGGGCAGCCCCTTCTGCAGTGCAGCACTCCAAGTCTGACTGGTCATAAAATTCCCTAATACTAACATATTCCTCACAAATTCTGAACAGAGAGTCACCTACCAGCCTCAGGCACAGGCTGACAACTCACCTGAGGTTTGGGATTGCAGCAGCATTTACCATTTCAACATTTCCTCCTGCACTCTGCCTCCTTAAAACTCGCAATGCTCCCAGGTCAGAAGTGGTGGCAGTGCTGATAGCAGGCCAGAGGATGGGTGTCCAGTGAGGTCAGGTGACCGATGTCAAGCCGCACCGAGACCCAGATGTCATGTCTGTCATCATCACTAACGAGTCTCAGGGGTGTTGTCCCAACAGTGCTCAAACACTAGCATGCAAATCGGTGTGATGACTAGGTTATTGTAGATTCAAATCCCCACAGATACAAACTTGAAAACTCTGGAACATGTGTTTTCTATGTACATCTGTGGCGATGGCTGTCAGGCTGTTCTGTCCTGTGCTGAGGGGCCAAGTCAGGAGATTGGATGTGGATACAGGTGGACCCGCCCTCCTCGTCAATGCTGGCAACTGTATTACAGGGTAGTCATAAAACAATAAAATGTAAAATTACAGGGGATCGTGGAGGAACATACCCCCTAAGACCTCTAACAAAGGGGCTTCAGCAGTGTCATCGCATCTGCCACACAAGAACTTCCCAAACAACCCAAGCAAAATCCTCAGGTCTGGAGCCCCTAGCCCTGTTTCATCTCGGGCTGTGTCCCCCCATATTCCTACAATCATAAAACATCTAGATTGCTAGAGCACTTAAAGTCCTCATGATCCAACCAAGTTTTTACCCATTTAAATTTTCTGTATTATTATACAATGTGAAACTTACTATTTTGCATTTCAGCTTGTAGTACTCTCAGACACCGTTAATGTCCTTTGAGTAAACCATTGCTGTGAACCATAGTGCTATTCATTCAATAAATATTGATCAGGTACTTTCTATGTACTCAAGACTGTGTAAGTTCACAGCAAAGACTATGACAAAATAGAAATGTCCCTGTACTCCTTCAGAAATTTAATTTTATGCTCCATTGTTTTAATTGAGACCTTATTTTTATGGAGAAAAAAATTATCCAAGGAGTATGTTAAAGCTATTTATGCTTTGATATAAAACGTCAGCTATTGATTGTCTGGAGTCACTTAGCACTTCAAAGTCAGACTCTGCGACAAGGGGCGGAAAACATCCTCTGTGCTCATGTAGAGACAGACAGCATGGGCCAGATGGCTGTGGGTGCTGCAGATCGAGTGGGCGTGGGAGACGAGGAGTGATGCCGTCTTACTGCAACACAAAGGCGGAGGCCAAGTGCCATCCTTAGCCAGGACCGCAGGGGCACAGGGTGTGGCCCACGTGGTCCCACATCTAGTGCTGTGTTTAGAGCCTGGGGGTGCTCTGTGCGTGTGGGAGGCTGCGTTAAGGATGGGCAGATGAACAAACAGGCGGATGATAGATAAAAGTCTAATTTTTATTAGAACAGTGGTTATCAAGAATTTTTTATTTATAGCACCAAATTTATAGTCACCTTCCAAATTTGTCTCTTAGATGGTAAGGAAAGAAAAAATAAATTATTGTGCTATTGATTATTATCAGAAAAAAATAGAACTGTGGCTGATGCAACAGTGAGATCCTGGGGAAAGATCGTGTCCTCAGATCTGGAGTCCCGGGCCCTGTTTCATCTCGGGCTGCATCCCCCAACTCAGGCTTTCTTCATTGCCTTCCAGGACAAAGGTTCTGTCTTACTCCTAATCTGGAACCAGAGCACAGTTGGTAACTATTGAATGACGACTTTCCTGAGCCCCCTTTTCCATCTGGCTTGTTCACCCTCAGCTTTCAGGCATCAGCTCAGTTGTCACCTGATCCTGTGAGCTCAGGCTGGATTGAGTGCACAGGGATCCCTTCTTGAGAAAACTCGTCTCATCAGGGTACTGTTGTCTGCCTCCACCACTAGCATGAAAAGCAAGGATGATGTCCACCCCACAGATTGACCCCGGTTACCACTGCACTGCCCAGCACAAGACCAGCACCAACAAGTGACTATGAGATCCTGGATGAACTCTGCACAGCCTTGATGCCACAGCTGGTCTTGCCACACCCACTGAAAGGTACACAGGTCCTGGCCAAGGACCTATGCACATGATCAGGGAGGTGACAAATAGCCGCTGTGCATGGCAGAACAAGGCCCCTCTCCTCAGATTGCTTCAGAGATCACAGGACCGTCAGGACTCCGCGACCCCCAGAGCACATCTCCCGTCTCTGACCCTTCCTGAGGGCCCTTAGTCCCTCACTCAGAGATTAAGACATGGGCCTGTGAGTCTTTCAGCAGATAATATCAGACCAGAATGAGCAAGGTTAACACTAGTAAAACAAAAAAGACTCCTCAAAGTAAACAAGTTTTGTTAGCATACGGTCATGATGCGTTCGCATTTTTTCCATAACATTTACTGAATATTTGTAAGGGCCAATGGTGGGGCCAGATACTGCACATCCATGAATACTTCATTCTTTAAAATTCCTTTGAGAGGTACATGTCATTATCACCCTTTTGAAGATGAAGAAATTGAGGCTAAGAAAAGTAGAATGGCATGGGTCGCCCAACCCCCAGTTTGTATAAACCGGAGGTTTTACAACCGGTTTGCTCCCACTCTGCTCACCAATGCTATCTCAAAGACAAGGTCAAATTGTGAAACATTAAGGAGGTTGGGGTAGAGGGAGGGTAATTGGTGGGATTACCCCTATGGGGCATCTTAGAAGGGCACAGGCAAAACTTACTAAATGCAGAATACAAATGTCTTCATACAATAACTAAGAAATTGCCATGAAGGGTACGTTAAACAGCTTGGTGAAAATATTTCGGATTGCATATGAAATCAGCACATTGTACCCCTTGATTCTACTAGTGTACGCAGCTATGATTTAATTAAAAAGAAAGAAAGAAAGAAAGATAAGTTTAGGTAGATCCATGGAAAAGTGCATATGGAAGAATTTCAGGTAAATGATGTGTACAAAATTGTTTCCAAGACTTGATCACATCTATGTAAAATCTCATATGAACAGTGATGATGGCTGTGGGAAGATAAAATTAAAACAGTAATTATTTTTAGGTAAATGGGAATCATTATAATTTGGGGATCATGTTTGCTTAATATACAGCATAAAATTTAGAAGGTAGAAAGAAAGAGACAGATGGCACGTGGCCTTCAGAACATTGTGCAAGATTTGAATAGCACAAATTGGAAGAAAATTGGGATGAAGGGACTTAGGAAAAGTCATGGTTATTCAAGAGTTGCACTTTGAGTGTCTTAGAGATGGGTGAACGCTCAGAGGACTGCCCACAGACATTTCTAGAGACCCCAGAAAAATAAAGCCAGACCCAAATAAAATGCAGTACAGCAGGTGTGCTGTGGGGGTAGAGGGAACTTTTTAGGGTTTAGGGAAGCCTTTTCTATGTCCTTCATATCACAGCAGTGAATTAGATGCTTGTTGATAATAAAAAGATAGACCCTCCAAAAACAAACAAACAAACAAAAACATTGGGTTGCATATGGTATCGCCAAGGTACTGAATCATCCCTTTGGTACAAGGAAAAGTACTTCAATGACAATAGTAGCTAACATAGATAACACTTTTTTTTTTTTTTTTTAAAGACAGAGTCACTCTGTTGCTCTGGCAGAGTGCCGTGGCACCATAGCTAGCAGCAACCTCAAAGTCTTAGGCTCAAAGAGACCCACTTGCTTCCGTTTTTTCCATTTTTAGGGTCTCATTCTTTCTCAGGCTGTTCTTAAACTCCTGAACTCAACTAATCACCCTTCAAGAATGACCTCCCTGAGTATTAGGATTACAGTTGTGAGCCACCATGCCTGGCCCCAGAGAACATTTGTTAATATTATTTTCCTGTCTACCCATACAGTTTGAACACAGGAAGATGAATGACATTCCATGAACCATCCAATCTATCAGTTATTAAATCAGTGCGGTGATGGTGGTCAATCCATTTTGGCAAGGGTGGTGGACTATGTGGGCTCTAAAACTCATCTCTGGTGCTAGCAGCCAAAGCAGTTCCATTGATAATATTGATGGGATAAGCAGCGGGATCTATGTCTTGCAATAGCAATGGTGGTGTCTTTATGGCCAATCTTTACTGCTTAATTAAAAACTCCTGTGCTTTGGAGCCTGCAAACCTAGTCTCACAAGTTCCCAAAGCAGCTGTGAGCTGATGGTCTGGATAAGAATTCTCAGGGGTAGTTTCTTTTGATATGCAATTCATAATGCTGATTATTACAAACATATTTTGTAAGAGGGTAAATATTTTAGGCTTTGCTGAGCACATGCAGATAGGCATATTGTTACTGTCATTATTGTGCATTTTATGGTATCTTTGACAATTCTTAGCTCAGGGGCTGTACAAATAGTAGTAGTAATAGTTTGAAAATCCCTTATCTAACTCAAGGGAACCTGATTTGGGGAAAGTGTTCTTCCTTACGTACACAGACAAGGTACACAACATAGCTCCTGTTTCTAGGAATAGTGCTATTTCTTCTCTGAGTTACTCAATTCCAGCACACAGAAAAATCTGTTTGGTGCTATTAATCTTCCTGAAGGAAGCTGTTCCTAAAGATAGATTCACAATATGCTCTTATAGCCAACTGACCTTCCTCTAAGGGAAACATAGGGGGAACTCTGAAGCCAAGAGTTGCTGCTGAAGAAGTCAATGCAAGGCAGGAGAAGCTGTCCACAGCCCATACACATGAAACATTAGACGCTCTAACACAAGCCAAATAAACAGGCAAATACATGAGCAAAGCATGAAAAAGTTTGCAGATCATTAAGGCCCACCTGTCGATCTTCCTTTTGCTAATATTGTTCTCACTTCAGTCTAGTCCATGTTGTCTGATAGCTTTTTGCCATCTCATACCAGGCTGTTTGGGTTTAGAGCACAGGGGACCTAGGATAGCTGTTGTCTCTTAGGGGGATTGTTGGCAGAGTAGGCAAGTGAGACAGACGAACCTTCAGATCTTTACTGATTTTTATGGTGTTTCACTAGCTTAATTTTCATGCACTGACTTTAGTGCTACTTGCATACAGCATAAATAACTAGGTGTGCTCTTTGGTCTGATTTTCAATTATTAGAATTTCAGACCATAGGCGATCCCACTTACAGAGAATTAATTAAGCCCAGGCAGACCATGGCTGAAAACTACAACTTGATACAGTAAATACTGCAATTAGTTCACTAACATTAAATGATCATTTGTTTGTTTGTTTAAATTTGTTACAGGAGGAAGCACTAAGTTATATTTGATTTTGCATTGCAAATTATAGTCTCTCTTTTGTTTTTAAATGAATAGAGAAGAATATTTTGTAGTTAGCACAAGTTAGCAAAGGAAGAAACATATTTCATTATCCTCTGCGAGAATCTGTAAGTTGTCCCTCTGGCTTTTGTGACTGAAAAATACTTGAGTTTTATTATTATTATTATTTTTTTAGTTTCTCCCCAGCAGTAGGCCTGTCTAATGTGAAAAAGTGTATGCCATCCCTCGTCAATATTAATGCTAAATTAGAGAATAATTTGCTTTCAGGTATTAAAAACTGGACATAGTGGGGATCTTTAATTATGAGCTAAGTCATTCACATTTGATTATTATATTTTTCCCTTAATGAGACTTGACTTAACTAGATCTTAGTCATTTAACAGGAATATTGTCATTTTACATTTTTATGATTTAAACTTCCAATAATTTTACAACATTGTGGATACCTTGAAGACCAATTCCTAGTCAGTGTTCAGAAGAATATTCAGGGATGAATATTAAGGAATGATATTAATACTATGGAAAATAAAAATAATAGCATGATTCTTTCTATTTTGGTGTCAAAGCTTGAATTCTAATACTCCTGTCTTTAAATGCTCTGGGAGTCTTGGGAAAAAAACTGTTTTAAAATAATAGAAGTTTGGCTTGGCGCCTGTGGCTCAGCGGGCTAAGGCGCCAGCCACGTACACCTGAGCTGGCAGGTTCGAATCCAGCCCGGGCCTGCCAAACAACAATGACAGCTGCAACCAAAAAACGGCTGGGCGTTGCGGCGGGCACCTGTAGTCCCAGCTACTTGGGAGGCGGAGGCAAGAGACTCGCTTGAGCCCAGGAATTGGAGCTTGCTGTGAGCTGTAATGCTACAGCACTCTAACCAGGGTGACAGCTTGAGGCTCTGTCTCAAAAAAAAAAAAAAAATAGAAGTTTAGTCCACAAGTTAACTCTACACAAATTGTAAATTTTTAATTTAAGGAGAAGAATATAAATTAGACATGTTAGCGTGATGCCCTAACTACATCCATTTTGAGCAAGTGAACCAGACTGACTCCATTTTGTTAAGGACTTGCCAACCTTTCCCTCTTTGGAACCAAAATGGCCCCCTGAGCAAGCAGCTACCCTGCAAAAACAGGAAGGAAATTTAGCTGAGAGCTGCAGAATCCTGTGACAACTGAAAAAATCTTGTGAAAAACCATAATCCTGTCACAAGTCTGTCTGGTCTGTCTGTATGCAGTTTTTAGCCCACCTTGTAAGAAAGACCCACTCCCCATAGCTCTAACCTTGCAGATATTAGCTTCTGTAAAATTCTGCTTATGCTAGGGTTTTCCATCCCCCTCTTCAAGGGCCACATAAAAACCTTGCATCCCCACTTCCAGGGGGTCAAGAGACTACGGCGTGAGGCTACTCTTGACTGGCCAGCCCAATAAAGGACTCTTGCTTAATTTGAACCCAGTGTGCTGGCATTTATCTATAATTCCTCATGTGGTGGGTACATTAGTATTTGAGGCAATTACAATGAAGTTGTTAAAAACCCATTTGCCCAGATGTAAATCCAGGCCTTGCCACATTATACCTGTGCAGCTTGGAGCAAGGTACTAGAAACTTTTATGGAAGTCCAGTCTTGTTTGTTAATATAGGAAGAAAATTTGTTCTTTGGCAACTGCTTAAAATGACTACAAAATGTTCATTAGATCCATGTTCTGAGTTAATATGCAATGACTCAGATTTGGCTCTGCCTCTTAACACTTCAGTGACTGTATACATTCATCAGCCTAGGCTGTCATCAAAAAAAATACCATAGACTAGGGCCTTAAACAACAAAATTTTATTTTCTCCAAGTTCTGGAACTAGAGAGTCCAAGATCAAGGGACCAACATATTTGGTATCTCCTAAGGTCTCTCTCTTTGGCTTGGAGATGACCATCCTCTCCTTCTGCCCTCTCTTGCCTTTTTCTCTGGGTACATGCATCCCTGGTGTCTCTCTCTTTCTTTTTATAAGGATTCTAATCAGAGGGCTCTACCCTTATGACTTCATTTAACCTTAATTATTGCCTTGAATTACCACTTTCAGGACTATCCAAATACAATCACATTAGGGCTTAGAGCTTCAACAGATGAATTTGAGGGAAACACATTCAATTCATCACAGTGACCTCACCCACATTTAACTTCTCTAAGCCATAGATATTTTATCTGGGTAAAGGAAATAGTTTTATTGTGGGTATACAATGAAATGATAGTCTGGTTCTCAGAAGGGTAGGCAGGGAGAAATTTGAATGATGCCCTTCAATCCAGTCATAGTTTTAATTCTGGAGCCACTGCACAGCAAACCTGTCTGGCCATAAGCTGGATATCACTTGGGCATTACAAACTCCCTGTGGGCCAGTCTCCTCAAACAAGATAAAGAGAATGAATGGGTTGGAATAAAGTTTTGAAGGACTGATAGAGTGTGTTCCTTTTGTGATTGCAACATTTTCTCTGGATTCAATTTTAATTTGAGGCATAACTGTGAGAGAAAATTCATACAGAATGATCTCAAGTCAGCATTTGTGTGCTGTGTAATTAAATGAAAAAATTAAAATATGTCTGTATTCTTCAGCAAATGACTATTGTGACTACTAATAGAAAATGTCAATTTTAAGGTACATTATTTAAAGCATTTCAATATGGATGGTATTGAGTGAAATACATATGTGGAAAATTTTAATCAATAAACAAAGTTTAATGTAACAGAATAAATAATGCAGGTTTTCAATTAGAAGCTTTACAACTACTAAAGTCTGGTTAATGCCACCTGTGACTGCTCTCAGTTCACACTATAATATATGCAGATACAGGTGAAATCTTTCTATGTTCTTTACCAAATCATTATCCTCACTTAAATATTCCTCTGTGTGTCAATGTAATCTACAATATATATATAAAAAAAGACTTCAAAACACTTTTAAAAAAATTATAACCACTTCAGTCTTTGATTGCCTAGGTATCACAGGCCCTGTTGCTCTTCTTCATCATCTGGGAAGCCAGGGAGCTACATTTGACTTACATCCTTTGGGTCAAGCAAACTCACAGTACCCCAGCTATGTTATGTCATTTGCTTAAACCAGTAGTGCTCAAGCTTTTAGTTTTTCTCATTTGTCTCCTAAGGTTAAAGGTCAGGTGTCCTCTCACTGATTATTTAAGGTGCTATCTTTATTTTTTTCTTTTTAGTTTAAAAGTTATACAGAATATAGTTTCTAGTGTATTGTAAATGTGAGTGTTTAAAGATGAAACTGTTATATCAATCTTTAAAGATTCTAAGGGAATAACAAATACTGTGATTTTATAATCTCCATTAAAAAAAAAAAAGAAGAAGATGAAGAAGTCCTTACAGTGGTACACATTTAAATCTCTCTTTCTCTCCTCAAACTAATTCCTTTCTTTCTACACCCCATTCACAATTTTATTTTAATCTAATTTTATGACCAAATGTTTATTGACCACCATTATATTCCTCTCTGGAATAATAATTGTACAGCTGTAGCATGCACACTTAAATGCCTATATAATACAGATATACGTAAAGAGAAGAAATGATATTTAAAAAGTTACTATGACTGTAAGTGTATTCTCTATATATTATTAAATATTGAAGTTTACTAATTTTGTTAATAATGTAGTTTGTAAAGGGATGGATTATTTTTCCCTACGTAGTTCTATAATCCTAGATGAATATCATTTGTTCTACTACTAGAAAATGTAGATCATAAATTATATTTCCATTTCTCATTTTATATTATAAATGAAAGTATCGAAAAGCTTATTCACATAAGTGGTTTTTAAGTAAATTTATTACGAATTAGATGTACAATATGACTATCACATCTCAAATTTTATTTTTAATAATTAATAGCTTGATACTCCATTCCACCCTCCTTAATTCTTATTGAAGACACCAATTTACAAAAAGATCATTTTCCTGAAAGTTGTTACTTACTTTATTTCCAGAAGGTGTACTAAAAAAAAAAATTAAAAAAAGAAGAAAAAAAAATCTTTACCAGGGCCAAAGTAGTGATTATTACTCATCCTCATTACTATTTTACTTAAAGACATTCATGCATGCTCAGAAATTTTGGAGATCATCTAATATTTACTGTAATATTCATCTATCAATACAGTAATATTGGTAATCTGCTTTTATCTTATTACATGATTCAAAGGTCTTTTAAATGAATCCTTCGACTTGCAAATTCAGAGAAAATGTTGGTGCAGGGAGTTTCCTAACGGTTATTAGTGAGAATGACCAAATCACAGGGAGTGAATACCGAGGAGTGGGCAGGTGTTTCTACTTGCTACTTCTTTTAAGTATTTGGAATCTGAGCCATGTGCAAAATGAAAATTTCTTTTATTAAAAAAATAAATAAATAAATAAGAAAATTCCTTTTATCTCTTGGTTCCCTCAATCAAATACATTACCACTGTCTTTAATATTTTACCAAATCTTATTTAATTGGTTTTTCCTGAGTTCTCTTTATAGAAGCAAACCATTCATTTTCTTCAATACTAAGGGGAAGATTTTGTTCAATTGCCAAACGTAAGATAATTAATTGCACTATAATTTGTGGAAAAAAATCTATTTCTAATGCTATTCTATTTCCACCCTTTATGGAAATGTGTATAAAACAGGGAACACATGAAGCCTATTGTGAGTTTCCGATGCTTTGATTAATGAAGAATTCCTCAATAATTATATTTGAATTGCTTGGAGTCCAGAGACTTGTACACCCTAAGCAACACAGGCTATAACAATATTATACTATATGAGAATTCTAAGGGTTATATTTTTATAAGTGGCTAAAAGAGCTACTTTGAAACAAGAGTGAGGATAGGAGAATCAGCAGAATACCCCAGACCAAGTGAATTCTCAATTTGAGGTCAAATTAAATGGAAATATAGAATCTGAAAGAAACATTCTCAAAACTGTCTATGCCCACACACCACTGGAAGTCTTTCATGTCTCCCTTAGAGTGTGCATGCCTCATTTTGCAGATCATAGCTTTAATATAGCTATAAATGAGCCATGGTACAAAGTACCTGGGTTTTACAGCCAGTCTGACTTCTTTTTGAACTCTAGATCTATAATTTACTATTCTTCTTGATTCCTTGATATGCCCATGTTTCAGTTATTTTATTTTTAATCTACAAAATGAGACGTCAATACTGAAGGTGATATGAGCTTTTGTGTAATAATATGTGAAACACCTCCCATGATGTCTGCTAGGCAATCAGTGCTCAATAACATATTGGCTCCATTTTTTTTCTTTCCCAAACAATGATTAACTATTTTCCATAGAAATCACACCGGCACTTGGCAAAACAAAGAAGGCATCGGATACATTAATTCACCAGTATTTCTTTCACATAAAAAGTAGCTGTTGAATTTCTACAATTTGCAAAACAGTGCAAACTGCATATGTTTTATGGTCTAGGCTATTAAAATTGTTTCGTATTGTTATTTTTGTGCAAATATGTAGAATGCAAAATTTGTACTTATAAGTACATGTAAACTTATTTTACTTATTTGTTTATGTTTTGAGAGTGAGTCTCACTTTGTGGCCCTTGGTAGAGTGCTATAGCATCATAACTCACAGCAAACCTTGGGCTAAAGTGATCCTCCTGCCTCAGCCTCCTGAGTAGCTGGGACTACAGGCACCCATAACAATGCCTGGCTATTTTTTTTTTAAATAATTTTATTGAATCATAATTGTGTACATTGGTGCAATCATGGGGCACAATGTGCTACATACACAATCAGATATATTTTGATTGTACTGTTACAGATAGCCTTCATGGCATTTTCTTGATCACTATATAAAGACATTGATACTCTACCTTTAATAAGTTTCACCAGTACCCTGGTTTTAATTGTCTCTCTGTCCTCGCATGTTACTCATGGGCCTCTTGATGCCTGCGTGCCAGTCATGGCCCTGTAGCCCTTAGGACCTCAGCTAGCACTCCACGAATATGTGTTCAATTCACTGACTCCTTGCACAACAGACCAATTGAGCATCGCAGTTTTATTTTTCAATGACTTGTTTTTCCAACAGTGCTTTCTCCTTCCCTTCTGAATTCCTGCGGTGATTCGCTATGATTTTTCAGTGACTGTCGTAAAAACTTAAGAATTAAAGCAAAGCTTTGTACCCTCAGGACTTCAAATTTATTAGTATCAAACATGTGGTAAGCTCTTCTCAGCACAGCCGCCCTGCCAAGGACTGTATTTTGCTACTGAGCTTGTAGAAGAACCCATTAAGGTGGGTGTTATCATTCACATTGACAAATGAAGGGGTTGAAACTTAGGGAGTAACTTCCCCGAGCCTACAAGGTGGGTGGCACGAGGTTCTAACCCAGGCAGGCTGTGTCCAGGGCCCATCCAGAGAAAACAGGTGACATGATAAGATATTATGTGCTAAGTGTCCACAGCAGAATTTGTAAAGTGCCATCAGATTGCAGGAAAATGAAATCCCCATGAGGGTGCTATTTGGAACCATTGGTGAAGTAGGTAGGACTTAGGTTTGAAACGCTGACAGCATAGTAAGAATTGGAAACACTTACTCGTATTTAGCACATGCTAGGGACAAGTAAGTCACTTATATCTCAGAACAAACCTATTCTCCTCCCTTCCTTTTACAAATATGAAAACTGAAACACAACCAGTTAAATAACTTCTTACATGTCACCCAACCAGTGAGAGAAGGGGTCAGGGGAGCAGCAAAGAGGGTCAGGTTACTCAGAGGAAGGGGAAGACATAGCTAGGAGCTCTGGAAAGAATGACACACCTGCTGCCTTGTGCGGTTTTCTCTGGGCAATGAGCAGGAAAGCACTGAAAGCAAGTTATCCCCACGTGGACAGACTGTAAAGGTCTTTAGATATGTCAGCTGAGGAATTCACACTTAATTTTGGGCCGCTGGAGTACTGTTAAGATTATTTTGAGCATTTATTGTTTAGCAGTTGATTATCTATACAGACAGTTGCACGCAGTCTCAGCTTAGACAGCCCTCTGGGAAGCCTCCTGACCACCTTTCCACCTGCTACTCCAAGGACCCAGAGGTTCTTGTTCTCAGAACCCTTACCTCACCTTTGTGCGTCCCTTCCATATTAGTCGGGGTTCTCCAGTGAAATGGAGCCAATGGAGCATGTGTGTGTGCTGGTATAGAAATATAATATGAAGAATTTTATGGGTGGTCCGAAGATATGACGTTAGCAAGCTCTTGTCTGAATTCAAAGACCTGAAAACCAGGAGAGATGATGGTGTAGCTCCACTCGGGCAGCCTCAAGATCCAGGAGGTGGAGTGTTTCACTTAGAGTCCAAAGTTAGAAGAACTGAAGTCCCGGTTTAAAGGCAGATGGGCAGGAGTGCTCCCCAAGGAGGGTCCTTCTTTTCCTTCTAGTCAGGCACTTAACTGATTGGATGGTACCAACTGCCCTAAAGGAGCAAAGCGGCTTCACTTAATCTATTGTTGCAAATACTAATCTTACCGAAACCTCACAGACACAATAGAACGATGTCTGGCCAGTGTTGGATCCTGTGCCCCAGTGATGTCCGTGGAATGAATTGTCACATCTTCATCATTCGACCCCAAATCACAAGCTCTCATAACAGAGGGAGAGGATTTCTCTCTTAGTTTTCTTTGAATCCCCCCAGCCCTTGAATCCCTTAGGAATACACAGGGTGCTAAATATATTAGTCACCTGAGTATTTTCCGGACCAAATAGAAATAAAACAGATTTCAACTAATTTTGCTTTATTCTCCATTATAAATGTATATATGTGATACTTTGCTACCAAGTCCGTATGCACATCAGACCTTTTCTTTTACTTCCCTCACAGCTTCTGCTCAAAATTATATTCCTACTAAGGAGATTCTCTTAAGTATCTGTTGATTATACTAATTTTTTTTTTTTTTTAGTGTGAGGAGGAAAATCGTATTTCTAGTCATTTATTTACTAGACTTCAGCAGAGCAGTCAACCGCTATCTCATCATGACAATGAGAGTTCAGTTTTCAGTTCTACCACCCTCCCCCAAATCGCTCTAAATTCTTACCAGGCCTACTATTCACCACTCATGACCTTTCCCACTTACCTCCCAACCTTTCTCCTTTTGCATATTCTGCAACCTCTGGAAACTTTCCTCCTTGCCTTCTCCACATGGAGAATGTCTACTCAAATTTTACGGCCCATATGACTCAGCCTCCAACCTCAACCTTTCTCTTGTAGAAGATTCAACTGTGTCTTCAAATGAGTTCCCATAGCACTGGGTATCTGCCTTGATTAGAGTGTATCCAGTAGCTATTGCTTTCTTCGCCAGTCAATGAAATTACGGTGGTCTAAGTCTAGATCGTACTCAGTCTCTGTGTCCCAGACACCTAGTGCTCCCCCTGGCAGACAGAGAGAAATCAATATTGTGGGATGAATAAACTAATGTGGACACTAAAATTATTAGAAATGGTATTCCATGCGGAGTATTCCCTAACACCTATTTAGGCCATTTCAGTTTCCATTATTGTCTTACTGAAAAGATGGAAAAATCAGAGTTTTAAAATGTGATCTTCAATTGTCCTCCAGGAGGTTAGACACTGTAACAGGTTTAGATGTGTAAGAGATTTCCTGGGGAGGACTGTGATGAGGGAAAGTGGAGAAGAAGCTGAAAGTTGTCAGCCACCATGCAGGCCTAAACCTTGAGAAGGAGAGCGAGGAGGAACAATGGTTGGATATGAAAAGTTTTAGATAATAGTACAGTTCTACGAAAGTGTCAAAATGTCAAAGGAGAATCTTTGCCAAAGCCTCCCAACAGAGAATCTTTGCATGTCTTGGGCACTATTTGCCTTAGTGTCCCTGGCGCATGTAGTTGTTGGCTGGAAGAGCCCTTAAACATCATCTTCCTACTTAAACTCAAACCCTGACACCTGGGGCCCTTGGTCAGTTACAATCCCTGCAGTTGGAGATCTGAGAGCCCCCATTTTCATGGTGACCACAATGGCTCAAAACACTTGAGGCAGTAGGGAAGGTCTATATTACCACCGTGAAGTTGCATCTAAACATTTTAAATACATGAAACTCACTTTCAAAATGAAACAATAGACAGTGCATCTTAGTCTAATCTTAAAAATCTATTTGAAATTACTTAGACTCCTAGGAATTGTTAGCTAATTATGATATCCAGAAAAAAATATTCAGCTGAATAGAATTATAACATTACAGGAAATTTGGGGCACAAATATGTTTCAGAGAAAAATCAAAGGTTTTTTATTTATATGCAGTTTTGAATAGACATTTGTTGAAGGTCATTTTTTTTTAATCTTAGGGTTTAAATTCAAACGGCGTCCTCAAAGAATCACATTTAACAAATTGTTGATGCCGCATATCTTGTGAGGAAGAACATGTAAGAGTTTGTTGTATAGAACAGAGCATATCTAATTTATAGGGGTTTAAATGACAAGCCTCTTCTAAATTCTAGAAGGCTTTTAAAATTTGCATTCTTATAAATAAACCAGTCTCTCTTAGAAGCAACCTTAAGTCTAATAAATAAATAAAACTCCATCGTTATTTCATATAACATTTTTCATGCCAGAAAGAAGTGATTCAAGGTAATATGTGGTGTAACTTCCAGAAGGCAGTGCTGTTAAAAACTACGTGATACGGTTTTTCCGCACAATCCCACCCTGTTGACCATCCCCTGCCCTTCACCACACGATAACCACTTCTTATCTCTGAATATCTTCTCATGGGTTTCATGCTGATGAAAATGGACTTTCCATTTCCTCCCTGACCATAGGGATCCATTTCTTGAGGATATCTTGATCTGGTAAAGACTACCTCTCTTCCAAGAAATCTTTTCTAAAGAACTATCCTCCCAATCTTAGAGGCTATAAGAAAGATGAAAATACTGTCATTCGGCACGTGCATTCATTCCTTTGGCTCATAGACCAGTGCGTTTTATACTCTGCTAGGTACTTGCTTACAGGTTGACTTTTTGGGATGTTGTTTCATGTCTTGTTTCACATGTTAAATAGGAAAGACTTCAGGGAAATAGAAGACTCTTTGGTTCCTTTAGGGTTTGCATGTGGTAGATCCATAACAGATGCTTTTGTTTTGTGCTTATTTTTATTACCTTTTAAAAAACAGAGTAAGTTTTAAGATAAGCAAAACCAAGATTGACAGTCTTTTATTCATTTAATTTCGCAGCATGATAGCTTTTAATCATTTGCTTTTGTTTGTACGGTGTGTTACCTCCATAACCAGTATGTGTTTATCTCTACATATTTCCTCTTTTTCAATAAAGAAGTTTTAGATGATCTCCACAGATTCCCCACTGTAAGTATGAGGATGTAATAATAGTATAGTATTATTTTTACTAATTCCTCTCCTTTTTCTATTGTCTGATGGTTGTTGCTTTAAATCTTCTATTGATTATTTTTATAACTTAAAAAAAATGAATTTCTTTCTTTTCTTTTTCTTTTTGAGACAGAGTCTCAAGCTGTCACCCTGAATAGAGTGCAGTGGCATCACAGCTCACAGCAACCTCCAATTCCTGGGCTCAAGCGAGTCCCCTGTCTCTGCCTCCCAAGTAGCTGGGAGTACAGGCGTCCGCCACAACGCCTGGCCATTTTTTGGTTGCAGCCTCCATTGTTGTTTGGTGGGCCCGGGCTGGATTTGAACCCGCCAGCTTAGGTGTTTGCGGCTGGCGCCTTAGCCCATTGAGCTCCAGACGCCGAGCCTAAAAAAATGAATTTCTTGATTTCTTTTTCCAACAATTTCAATGAACCCTTTAATTTCCCCTGTATGAGAATTTTAATGCCTCTAAACTTTCTTTGCCTTCTCCTATTCCACTCATCACCTTCTTTATTGTTCCTATTTTTATGTTGTCAAGACTCTCAATTGTTACATTTTGTGCTGTAACCATAATAATCTAAGTCTTCTGTTTGAGGCATAAGTCGAGTCTAAAATTAACATTCAGTAGACAAGGGTACTTTGACTATGTCGATGTTGTTCATGGATGAATTGAGTACGAAGATTACATTTCCTTTTCACAAATCAATGCCATGACCTTCCAGTCATTCAAAGAATCTTTCTAGCATCAAGGTCAAGTAGATTATTTTAAAGTGAATTCTAATTGCTTAAAATCATGCCACATTATTTTTTGGTTCATATCTACTATATATCAATCTGTAAACTGTTTTGTACAGCTTTTTCTTTCCCTCCTTGTTATCTTATTAACAAAGGATGTATGTTTACCATAATTAAGGTTTCTTGTCTTCTCAGTTATAAAATGTTTTGCACATGGTCCCCATTTTTCCTGTTAGCTTCCCCCTTGGAGTCACCTTGGAGTGAAATTTTTTAACAAATGACATCATCCCTGACCAATCAGGGCAGAAGTCATTTATAAACAGCCAATGGGCATCCCTGTGTGAGCAGACTAACAGCCCTTCTCCCCAACCTCACCAGGAATGATTGGAAATGTAAGCCAGCAGCACAGATGTCACACTAGGATTCCTCCTTTCTGTTCTCCTGGCCTGACTTAATCATTTCTTGAGTCTCTTGACTTCTGTTTTCTCCTTCATTTGTCTAGAACACATCTTTAGCTTTCTCAAAAGAAAATTTTGGTAAATTAATTTTGAATGAAACCTACATTCAGGACTGTTATTTTGGCTTGGACTAGAATTCTGCATGGAAAACGATCTTCCTTTGATATTTTTAAAACCACTGGCTTTTTAAAATTCTTTTTTATTTTTTTAGAGATGAGTTGTGGGTTCTCACCGGTTTGTCTGGGCTGGAGGACTGTAGGTATTCACAGGTGTGACCATAGGACACTGCAGCCTCGATCCTGGGCTCCAGTGATCCTCCCCCCTCAGCCTCCTGAGCAGCTGGGCCTACAGGTGTGTGTACCACCACACCCACATTGTACTGGCTTTGGCCTCTAGTGTTGCTGATTAAAGAAGAGGTCTTGTGTTTCCTGAATTCCTTTTCCTCTGTTATGTGTGTGTGTATTTTACTCTAAACCTCTTCAAATCATCTTTTTAGTCTTGATTTTCTTACATTTCCTACAGATGTGTTCTGGTGCTCTGCCTTTCCTACTATTTGTTTGGATATTTCTGTGGAGTCTCTCAATCTGAAGGTTGATTTTCTTGATTAGTAGTAGAAATTCTTCTTTTCTCTTTGTGATAATTTCTTCTTCCACATGTCTCTCTCCATTAGCTGTCCTTTGGCTGTCCTAAATTGAATCTCTATATTATTCACCTTTTCTTTCATAATTGTGTGTGTGTGTGTGTCTTTCTTTGACTCCATGGAGGCACATTACAGTTGTTATACATTTCAATTTCCTGAATTGTTTTTGTTGCCCTTAATGCCAATTTTCTCTCTGTCTGTCTTGGCTTTTTTCAGCCATGCTGTAACTCTTCCTCCAGTGTCTGGTGATTATTGGTTATCCATTCTTACAGAAAAATAAAAGTGTGCAAAGTTGGCACAGCTTTCTTTGGCCGTCAAGTACATACATTACTGTGAAAGTCTTCTCCATGGGTCAGAAGTCTAATCCTCAGTGTCAGGCAGGTGTTCCCAGTGGGCAGGGAAATGTGCCAGAGGTCAGATGACAGGCCCCAAACCACAGGACACTAACACCCAAATCAGGAGAAGCTGAGTCCCGGGTGGCCACACTTGCGTTAGGAACTTAGTCTGTCCTGAGATGGTCTATTTCAAAAAGACCCCTCTGGTTTTCATTTTATCTTGGTTGAGAACACACGCCGGGGTGCCAATCACTCTGAGTAATGAAAGTGGGAGGGCAGCCGTTCTGTGTAATATCTTCTCTTTTCCTCTCCATTTGAATCCCACTTTTCACCTTTCTTCTCATCTAACCTTGTAGCCCTGAGTTGCGCTGTTCGGGTTGCCACCTTCTCACTCGTCCTCTTAACCTCTACAGCACAGTCAGGCTGCTGCGTTTCTGTCTGTGTTTTATCTGCCAGCATTCCCATTTCTTTTCCTCCAGGAAGATGTTACCAGCATATACCTTTGCTTTTTTGCTTTTGTTTTTGATGTTGGCAATCTTTTTTTTTTTTTAATTTCAGATTAATAGGAGAGTACATATGAGTAGGCTACACTATGTGCGTTTGTAACGTAAAGTCCAACTTATAGGTGTGACCTTCTCCAGGAAGCGTGCCATTCGCCTGTATGTTGGGCCCATTAGGTGGGAACTTACCAAATCCCCTTGGTCTTCCCCCTTTCTTGAATTTAATTCAGTTTTTCTCCCATATGTGCAAGTTGCTGTTAATCTACAAGTTTCAACTAAGTATTGAGCCCATGGGATGCTCAGCTTTCCATTCTGACATCTTTGTTGCTGTGTGTCTATCCCTCTTTCCACTTCCCTGCAATTAGATCCATATAAAATGCAGTTGCTTCAGGATCCCCAGTGCAATGAAGAGATCAATGACTATCCCCGGGTTTCCGTCTTCATCCCACAGGCCCTTTAAACAATTTTGGAATTTATATTGATCAGGGATTTTTTTTCCAGAAAAATAATAAAACTTTTAATAATATCAATAATAACTTTATTAATAAGACATTTAACAATAATATATTATTAATAATAATCTTTTCCTAAACAAAGGAAAACGCATTTGTTTTCTGCTGTTTATCCCTTCTAAGACTTAATGTTTATGTTAAGAATTTTCAGGATAGTTGAAGACTTTGAACCACTTCACAAATAGAAACTTACTAAATGCAGAATATTAATGTCTGAACACAATAACTAAGAACATGCCATGAAGGCTATGTTAACCAGTTCGATGAGAATATTTCAATTGGTATATAAAACCAGCACATTGTACCCCATGATTGCATTAATGTACACAGCTATGATTTAATTTAAAAAAAAAAAAGCTGTAGAGGCTCGGTGCCTGTGGCTCAACGGGCTAAGGCGCCAGCCACGTACACCTGAGCTGGTGGGTTCGAATCTAGCCTGGGCCCGCCAAACAACAATGCAACCAAAAAATGGCCGGACGTTGTGGCGGGCACCTGTAGTCCCAGTTACTTGGAAGGTGGAGGCAAGAGACTCACTTGAGCTCAGGAATTGGAGTTTGCTGTGAGCTGTGATGCCACAGCACTCTATCCAGGGTGACAGCTTGAGGCTCTGTCTCAAAAAAAAAAAAAAAAGCTGTAGAATTTACATGATGTGGGCACAGGACCGTGAGGAAATGAACCAGTCCTAAATTAAATGTCTTCTCTGCTTTGCATTTTCTTCAGCTAGGTATTAAAGGCTTGACTTGTGTGTGCAGTCAAATGTTCACAGGGTGGCCATCAAGTTTGTGGGTAATTTAAGTAGTCACACATGAATTCTAAGGCCACCCCGTGCATATATACATGTACATATATCAGTTTGATCTAAAATATGATCCTTAGACCACTGCAGGTTAATAAGCTGTTTATTACCTCTTCTTAATTAAAGATCAGAAACATTCACCAGAATGTAAAGCAACTAAGTTACTAAGCACACTTTGTAATGAGCTGACGTATTTTTTCTAGCAAGACTTTCCCAAGGAAGAAAGTAGGGCATCAATTAAAAACTTTGTCAAAACTACTTACCTGCCATTTGCAGATCGGCACTGGACCCTGAACAACACTTTTGGGACATTGGTTGTTGTCACTTAGAAAAGTACCTGGCACAGAAGGCATTGAATAAAATGTCAATTGTGCCTGCCCAATCCCTGATAAGGAGCATTAAACAGACTTGGGTTATGTTAGTGGGAGTAACCCCATGCATTTGTCATTTACTCACTTTCAATTTTACAAATATATATAGTAGCATTCTTTGATATTTAAGGACTGCCTTGGAATGACTAAGTCAGATTAATATCTGTGTTGCCATTTCCAATAAGTTAACCTTGTTAGGCCTAGACCGTTTCAATAGCTCTGACCCAGACATTGTGTTACTTTTTGTCTCTGCTCAGTCTAATTCACACCCTACTGCCATATTAGCTTTCTTAGTTTGCTGCATGAATGTCATACCTGTGCTGAAGAACCGACAGTGGATCCCTGTGGCACAGCAGAGGGAGTCCAAGGACCACGGCCTGAGGCTTAGCCAAATCATTAACTCTGCACTGGCTCCCAGACTCCACGCTATCTTTCTGTTACACAGTCCCATGTCCTTAATTACCTCTAATTTTGGCATATTGTTATATCTGTTTTCTTGCTTTCCATTGAAGCAGTTTTTATGCATCTCTTACAGCTCAGTGAAAATCCAAATCTCTACTTAAAAATCTTGCATAGTAATGGATTCACTTCATGGACAATTAAGTAGCCTTTCAAAACTGTACTTCATAGCTTATAGTAACATGGAAAGTATTTACTTAATGCCAAGTGAGGAAAAGTAAGAAAATAACTGTATATATGCTTTAATTTGACTTTTATTTTTAAAAATGCATAAAAAAGGCCAGGTGTAATGGCTTACTCCTATAATCCTAGCACTCTGGAAAGTGGATTGCTTGAGCTCAGGAGTTTAAGACCAGCCTGAGCAAGAGTGAGCCCCTGTCTCTACTAAGAATAGAAAAACTAGACAGATGTGGTTAGGGTTAAGCCAGCCTATAATCCCCGTGACACAGAAGTCTGAGGCAAGAGGATTGCTTGAGCCAGGAGTTTGAGGTTGTGAGCTGTGCCACCATGGCACCATAGCTGGGTAACAGAATGAGACTCTCTCTCAAAAAATACATAAAAAAAGATTTGAGAGAACAATAGAATTACCTTCAAAATATTATTACAAGTAGATAAGTGTGTTGACACAACTGTGAGTACTGTTTTTCTTGTTATAGTATTTAGTGTATTCCAAGTTTTCTTTAACTAATATCCCTATATTGAGGCTCAGTGCCTGTGGCTCAACGGGCTAAGGCACCAGCCATGTACACCTGAGCTGGGGGGTTCCAATCCAGCCCAGACCTGGCAAACAACAATGATGGCTGCAACCAAAAAATGGCCAGGCGTTGTGGCGGGCGCCTGTAGTTCCAGCTACTTGGGAAGTGGAGACAAGAGACTCACTTGAGCCCAGGAATTGGAGGTTGCTGTGAACTGTGATGCTACAGCACTCTATCGGGCTGACAGCTTGGGGCTCTGTCTCAAAAAAAAAAAAAATCAATCTCTATATTGAAAAGGGAAGAATTGAAAAGAGAAACATACCCAATAGAATGAACTCTAACTCATTGATAGGTACTAACAGGTGGATTGGTTCATTGACTTGGAGGACAGAGAATGTTATGTGTCAAGGAGCAGTATACAAATCTGCATTAAATCTAGGTTTAACTAGTCATGGATGTGTCTCAGTGAGTAATTTTTAGTTTCATTGATTGTCAATCATGTATATAAAAAATATTTTGACATATTTTAAGCTTTGTGGGACATTTGACTACTGAGTTCTCTCCCAACTGAATTATACTACTTGATGCTGTAGGAAAGTATGAGATAAATTCAGATACAATTTCTATAACTGCCCAGCATGTTATGCAGCAGAGTGGAAAAGTGATGCCACTCCTTTCTAGAGAATTGTGCTCTGTAATCTGAAAATACAAGAAAGCCCGTGCTAAGGACGTGAACTTTGCTCTGGTCTAGCTTTCAAATTTACTTCCATAGATTTTTGGATTATATGATTGTCAACGGTGACTCATAGGGAAAATGAACAGTTAAATGGCCTAATGCACCTTTTTATAAAAGTGAAAGGAAATTAGGTTCCTCTTCCGATTGTCATTTTTATTTATGTTAACTCTCTCCCTTTCAAAGGCTTGTATTCACACAAGGGTTATTGAGAGCTAAGAAGTGCATGAAAGAATGATCAAATACAACAGAAGTGGGTGCTGAATTTTATGGTAAGGCAGTTTTTAATATATTACCATATTGTTTCTGCATATGATCAGCAATTCTAATTGTGGTGCTTGACATTCAGTGTTAATCCACCAACTCTAAAGCTTATTAAAAATGGCAGCAGACACATTGGCACCACAGGAGCAGGTCAGAAATTGTCGAAAACAATGAGCTTTATGATCAACCATGAAATTGCAGTCATTTCAGAAATCTGACTTTTGCGTGGAATCCGCAGGTGCAGTATCAATAGCCCACAGATAATGCCAGCAATAGCAGACAATTCCAGCAGTGCATTTCACAGCTCCCAAGTGGGAGGGGAAGAGCCTCCAGCTGTTGTTCTTGCCTTTGCGGTCTTTTTCATCTGGAGGTGTGGTGCTCCTCATCCCTATCCCTTGGAATTAGCAATAGAATTAACAATAAAGAACAAATGTCAGCCTTTTCTCCTAAAAGAGGAAAACACATCCCATAGACGATGAAGAGGCTATAGGGGACCTGTGGTCGCTTGTTCATTTCTGAAGGTGTTTGCGGCAGGTGTATAAGGCCACGGGAGGGCTATTTATAACATTTATCTAGGAGCCACCGCTACATCCTAATTCTTTAATGATCCTGGCACCAGGGGAACAGGAGAGCTGCTCAGTGGTGTGGAAGTGGCCGAAGGTGTAAGGGAGCTCCCCTAATTCAGTGTGGCATTTTTTTCTCCCACTCACGAAATGAGTAAGATCTGAGGACCTCATTGCTACTTCTCAGTAACAACCCTAATTTTTGTAGGATGCCTGACAAGCAGGTCATTTGGCTCCAGCCACCCATGGTGAGCTCTCCTAGTGATACCTAAGCTGGGGAAATAGGAACCATGCAGGAAAAAATTAGTAAACTGAAGCTGACAGGCTCTTGTCACTAGCACCCATTAAGGACGGCACACTTTCCTCTCACTGTCTTTCTGAAATTGATGGATGATTTTCTGCAGATTCTGCAGAGGTCTTATATGAATATTTGTTACAGCTACACATTTAGAGAAGCAAATAGGATAAATCACATTATCTAATAAATGGGTGAAAGTAAGAAGAGAGAGATGAATTGTAAAGTCACTTTCTTAGGGTGAATATTCCAACAAAGTAAGTGCCTTTGTAAATATGCTATCATTTGTCAGCTGGTGGTGGGTTTCATTGCATAGAAGGACTTATAAATAAGTATTAATATGATTGATATAATTTATTGTGACACTAATAATCTCCTTTGTTCCAATTCTAAGGATTGTGCTAAGAATAGTGTAAATTTCTTCATCCAAATTTTAAAATATTAATACATTTTTAAGCCAATGAATATTTAGGGTATCCAAATAGCAAATACTGTATCCTTCACACATTTGTGCAGTGAGGTTTATACATTTCTAAAAACTTTGTAAATCATGCACAAAGTTGTATAGCTATATACAGTTGCATTTGGTGTTCTGAGGCATTTTGAAGACTCCTCTCTTGCATATATAGACATCTATTTACATAAAAAAATAATCGATGGATTCATTTATAAAAATAAATTGTTCTAGCCGTGGAGGCTGAATCCCAGAAAATGGTGCATTACATAGTGTATATATAGCTTTACATAAAGTATTATAATAAATTGTTTACCATCTTTTAAAATATCTTTTCCTCACCAAAAAAGAAAAAGGTAGCAATTAATATACTTTGGCCTAAAAAATAAAAGGTTTATTACTATCTTGTTGATCAAGTACAGCACAGAATACCCAAGTTATGTGGCCCTTGGTTAACTGCTGCATATATTTTTGAGAATTGGCATCTCCAAGACTTTCTACTGATTGGCATTTGTGCCAGAAATGTAGTAAAACTCATAAGGAGCCAAGACTGGTGGCAGACACCTGTATTCCTAGCTATTCAGGAAGCTGAGACAGGAGGATCTTTAAGCCCTGGAGTTCAAGTCTAACTTGGGCAACATTGCAAGACCTAGTCTCTTTTAAAAAAATTAAATTTAAAGGAGTAATAGGCAAACTATTAAAAATGTACCTTTGCGCTCAGTCACAAATACCAGGACTGGCAAGTTTGAACCTAGGCCTGCTAAGCAACAATGACAACTACCACAAAAAAATAGCCAGGCATTGTGGTGGGTGCCTGTAGTCCCAGCTACTTGAGAGGCTGAGGCAAGAGAATCGCTTAAGCCCAAGAGTTTGAGATTTCTGTGAGCTGTGATGTTACAGCACTCTACTGAGGGCAATGTACTAAAAATATATATATGTGTGTGTGTGTGTGTGTGTTTGTTTGCTGTACATTTGAAGACTTCAAGTGTGAAACCCTGGAGCTTGACCTTTACTCATTAGGTGGGAAAGTACTGGTTAGGAACTGACTTTTGCAGCTGGAACAGAGATTTACAGTTAGCCAGATGCTTGGTTTGAATTCTGCTTTTTCATTATTGAGCTCCATGATCTGTCGCACTCTCAGTTTTAAAATGGAGACAACATTGTCTTTTGGGTTAAGATGAGAAGGAGAATATGTAATAGATAGTAATATAAGAAAAACTTTGCAAACTGCCTGGCACTTATAAAGGATCTAACAAACAACAGCTGTTACTAATTGGAAGACATGGGAGAATTTTGAACCTAGGAATAATGTAATTGTTCTGACAATAACATGTAGGACAGAGTAGAGGGAGCCTGAAGAAAGGGGGAAAAGAATCACAAAGATTGTTACAATTATCCAAACACTTTAGTGAGAGAATGAAGTAGGATACAAAGGGTAAATGACTGACATTGTAAAAGAATAGGATCCATGGTCAGAATAACTGACAGGCACCCAAGGGAAAAGGAAGAGGAAAAAATGATTCTAAAGTTTTGAACCTACAGAACTAGGAGCGTTTTAACACAAATTAGGAAACACAGTAAAATGTTAAAGTAGCATTTGGAGTTTCTGTTGGAACATTTAGATCCAAGTGTCTGGCTGGACCACTGAAAATAAGGACTTCAGAAACCCCATTTCCTATGCCTAGGTCAATTTCATGTGAATTTCCTAGGCCTCAATTCCATGAATGGACTATGTCCATTCATTGATACATTCATTCACCTTGCCCCTGGCTGAAGGGACTGTGTTCATTCGTTTCCTGGCCAAGGAACCCATACACCTATATATACCCCGAGACTAAAAGCCTAAAGTGGGAGACAGGGAAAGACCAGGAGAGAAACGGAGAGAGCTTTTCTCTCCCCACTTGAGAGTTCTCTCTCTCTACCAGGAGCTTTAGTGTTTTCTGTATTCTTTTCTGTAAATAAACTCTGTCTTACCACTGGAGGGGGGGGAGAAAAGAAAATGCCATGAAGGCTATGTTAAACAGTTTGGTGAAAACATTTCAGATTGTATATGAAACCAGCACATTGTACCCCTTGATTGCACTAATGTACACAGCTGTGATTTAATAAAAAAAAAAAAAAGAAAAGAAAGAAAGAAAAAGAAAATAAGGACTTCAGTACCATGTCTAGGAGTGGAATATTTGAGAGGCATTGAAGTATAAGCTGAAGCCTGGAAATATATAACATGAATATTGTAAAATTAAAAAAGAAAACGTCTAAAATCACCACTCTGAGAAGTGGCAACATTCCAGTACAGTGGAGAAGGAAGTAAACCGAATACAGATTCAAATAGTATCTCAGGAGTCAGGGAAGTCATTTCATGATGGCAGGAGGGAAGGCAGCGAGGAACAGTGGTGTGGAAGGAAGGCAAAGAATCTGTCCTTAGATCATCTGGATCCTTCGAAACTTTAGTTCCTTCCCACCATAAGGGACAGAATAATGTGTGGGGGTTGAATAAAAGGACCCAAGTATAAAATACTTCTGGAAGGATCTGCCTTACTGCTTGTCTCCCTCTAGCTCCTTTTTTTTTTTTTTAATTGAATCTTAGTTGAGTACATTAGTACAATCAAGGGGTACAATGTGCTGGTTTCACATACAATCTGAAACATTTTCATCAAACTAATTAACATAGCCTTCATGGCATTTTCTTAGTTATTGTATGAAGACATTTGTATTCTGCATTTAGTAAGTTTCACCTGTACCCTTCTAAGATGCACCATAGGTGTAGCCCCACCAATTACCTTCCCTCCACCCCAACCTCACTCCTCCCTTCCCCTTCCTTGCTCCTTTCCCCATATTCTTATTCTATAATTGGGTTATAGCCTTCATATGAAAGTACTTTGAGATAT